>BRZM01005032.1:8968-36662 GCA_033238685.1 Lates japonicus
ATCACATGTATTGTACTAATGGAATGGGAAAAAAAAGACATTAAGAAGTTTTACCACATTGTAAATAAGTCATTCTTGTTTTTCTTTTTTAAATGAATATTCTTTCTTTATTGCTGTATCAAGGAAGGCGGCTGTAGTAAGCCAGCCACTGTAGTGTTGTATTGCCCGGTTTTGGGGTTGGGGAGACAGAAACTGTATTGACAAATTCTCCTTCCTCCCTCTCCTCGTCTGAGCAGGAGCAGCTTGGTGCCCTCAAGGTCAAGCTCTGCTCTGCTCTTCTGTGCTTACATAATAAAACCAGACACACATACCGTATTATACAATCATTGTCCTGCTTGCACAGAATTGTCTCTTTGATACTACTAGTAGAAAAAGTTACTTCTCAAAATTCCAATCCTTATCTCCTCCCTGTTGTCTCCTGTCCCCCTGTCGTTACCCCTTTTTTGACATAACAAACCAAGGAGAGTACTGTAGCTCACAGAGGAGCCACAGCCACAGTCTCCTAAACTGCCCAACCTTGTCTCCTGTTGTTTGGGTCTTACTTTGCCTTTGACTTTCTCTCTCTCACTTTCTCCCCTTTCTCTCTCACCCTCTCTACACTGCGATCCCTCTTCTCGCTTCAACTCTTCCTTCTAATCAATCCATCTCTCCCTTTGCATCTTTTCTCCCACCCTCCCTTCTCTCTCTCTCCTCTCCTAATATCTCCTGTCTCCCTTTTGTGCTCTTGTTAACGGGGTGGTATCATTGATGATGGCGTGGACTGTTGGGAATGTATGACATGCTGAGGCACATGTGTCCCACTAGGCTCCTGGAAGAGGTAACCAGCACCGGGTGGCTCATGCTGGCAAAGGACCCCATCTTCACCCCAGCCCTATGGGTGCCGGGGAGGCTTTTTTTCTGGGTGGGGTCCAGGAGGGAGGAAACAGGACTTGGAAGTGCTAAACGTGGTGTAAACTTATGCTTGTTTTATTCTATTTCTGTTTTCGTGAAAAGTGTAGTGGGCTGATCAAAGCTGTGGCGCTGTGTGGTGGTGGGATCAGGGGTGAGGTAGTAAAAATTAGGTTGAAGGATAGGCGGTTGTGTATCCACAGGAGGGGACGAAAGAGGGACCTCTCGGCCTGGCTTTGCACTGTACATTGGACACACAAGCTCATTTACACAAATATGCACATTGGTAATCATTAGAGTTCAATAACATTCTGCAAATAGAGTGACTGTAGTAAGTGTACATTAATGCACGACAAACATCCAAAATGCAAAATAAATTATAACTAATATTAATTATTTAGATACAGTTCACATATAAAATTGCTGAAGAATATACTCTTACACAGAAGCATGCGTGTGTGTGTGCTTGAAGGTCCGCTTAGACTTACGCCCTGACCTTAGTCTGTGGATGGGGCAGACACACATCACATATTACACACAAACACACACAGAATTAGGCCGTATCAACCTACACATAGATATTCTCTGCTATTTCTCATGGTAGAGAGCAGAAGGGCTTTGTGTCAGTGATGTGTTTCTCTCAGAGAGCCTTTTGGTTGCCATACAGAAGCAGTTCTTTTTCACCTTCATGTAGCAGCCCAAGCCTCAAGCAGCCTTTTTCATCTGCAAGTCCACCTCTCTTTGTCCTTTGGTTCTGTCACACGCAGTTCTATCTCGCTTCCAGCCCCCTCATCTCTGCATATTGCTCCCCACTCCCCCTCCGCATACACACTCTCTCACCTGCCTTCTGCATGGCCGTTAACCACCACTGCCACCTCCCTCCCACGCACGCCCCTGTCTGTCATGCAATCAACACAGGGGCATGACCCATTGTACACAAATTGTTATCGGAGTAGGAATATGCAGAGTGATAAAAAAATTTACCTTCATGTCACCACGTATCTGCATTCTCCTCTCTTGTGATCAATTTATATGAGCTCATGACACATCATTGGCAGATCACTGTGAGCCCCAGGGGGCAGCCGTCAAACAGCCTGTAGGCACAGTGAGATCACTCCATAGCCAACCATTGCTTTATCCCTCCTCCTTTCCAGCAGACCTGAGGAAAAATAGTACTGATATTTCATATTATTTATAGTTTCACATGGATGGGGTTTAATGTATGCATTTTATAATATGTCAGTAAAGGAAGGTATAACAAATTGATTTTCAGTCTGCTTTGCTTTGCAGAACCCATATGGAAATTCTATCCATGATCTTCACTGAGTTAAAAGATAAAAGATCAATAGCTGAGCGATCTAAAATGTACTATCAACCCAGGTTTTGCACCTCTAGCTCTGTCCTTTCTCTTAGTAATCATGTTTTGTTTTAACCCAGCCCTGCCACCTCCCATCCTTACATCAGGTGCCTTTCTCGCCTCTCTCTTATCCTCTTAGTTTTACCCAAACTGTTTTCCAAAGCCTCCCTGAACTCAGAGTTAAACCTCAATCCCCCTGCTCAACAACCTAACATGCTTTTCATGCACGATGGCAAACTCCCAAACATCTTAATCTGATCCCTTTAACTACAGCTGGAACAGTTTTCCAGAAAGCTATCTCACCTCCCCTAACACTTCTCCTGAATAACCTTGCTAATGAGAAAAATCCAAACTTTGCCTTTGACCTTCCAACCAGTCCACAGAACAATGACCCAAATAGCTCCATTGCTTTTAACCTTGGATCTTCTCTGTCCTGAAGAGAGACAGCAGTGAGCCTTTCAGGCAGGACCGCTTTCTTACAGACACACAGCCAACTGTGGTGATGTTTTTTTTTCTTTTCTTTTTTCCTCCTGCTGCTGTTTTGTTTTTTTTGGTTTGTCTATTTTTGTCACTTTTTCTCTTTGGTATGCTCCAGCTATAACCTATTGATTTCTTATTCCCCATCATCTTTCCCTTAAGCTTTCCTTCAACTTGTATTATTTCTATTTTCTGCAGAATAATATTTCTTTTCACCCTCTCATATTTCCCACATACACTTATCACACGGTCACCCGAATAATCATGCAATCTTAGCACCAAAACAATACTTCAAGGTATTACAATTTCTTTTGTTCTCCTCTTCTTCCAGAACGTCAGCTCCTCTCACCCATTAACTCCCTAAGTCCAGCCCATTTTTCACATACTAGATGATCGATAATTATCGACAGAGCCAGTTGCCCCATCGCTCCAGCCCAGCCTCCCACTGCCTACAATTTCCTTATTCTCTAAGAATGCCACGTTAAAACGACTCACAAACCCATTTTAATGTTGTCAACAGAGGATGCTTTCTGTGTATCGGCTCAAAGAAGCTGCTTGTCCCAGAGGCATATTGTGTGTGTATCGTATGCCGCATGAGGGTGATGTGCAAAAGGTTTTGGGGGAATGGAGATTTAAAAAAAAAGTTTTGATGGATGGATTAAAGGAGAGGGGTACTTAGAATTGATGGGGGAAAAAGTAAATATGATTTGCAGCATGTTCAGTGGTCAGCTGCCTTCTGTCAATGCCAAAACACACATCAACGCCACTGTGCTTATCTGTGAGTTGGTGTGTCTACGATTGCCTGTTTTCGATTATAAACCAACAAAGACTAAAGGATCAAACTGATAAACATGAAGTTTTCCCCTTCTTTGATCGGTCTGTTGTTTTTGGTTTATTTGGTTTATCATCTGGTCCTGCTGGTTTCACTCTCAGAACTCTCCACACCCCTAGGAGGAGCTGTGGATACAGTCACTGGCTTCAGCCTGTCCTCCTGTTTCTCTCATTGAGGCCTCTAATATTGCTAATTGAAACAACCTTATGAGGTCTTATGGACATCAAAACATACATATAAATCACACCAGCCAGAAATAAATTAATTTATAAGTCAGGGGATGAGTCTAACAAACATCTTCACACAACCTTGCACTCACAGGTTCCACAAAAAAATTGAATTTGTTCTGTCTTCAGCACTGAAATTCAAATATGCCCAGTTTTGATACCTAGCTAAGGCTGCCACGTTGTTACAGACAGGCAGACAGACTTAGAGCCTGTGCACAGCCCTTCAACCTCCTACTCCAAACCTCCCTTCCCTCGCCTCCTCCTCTCCCCCCCCTCCTGCCACAAACTCAGCACCCTCCCTCACACTGGAGGTTCCACATGCGCATGCCACCCAGCTCACTCTGATTTTCCTCACTGCTCACCCCAATTGCCCTCTCCCCATAGAAAGACTTCTCCTCAGATGGATCTGCCCGTGGTCGACGACAACACAGTCCACTTAACTCCAATTCATGGGCCTTGATCCGCACAGCTGGACATCAAGATCGCCAAGGGTAATGGAAGGTTTGAATTCCTCTCAACTCTTTTGGTCCAATTTTCACGTATTCTTCTTCTCTTTTTTCCCCTAGTGCAGTAACGTCTGCTATTTCTGTGTTGTGAACTAGAAACCTAGCTCTTCCTGATGCTTCTCCCACTGCTTTATATGACAGAAAATCACGGTGTAGTATGTCGTTGTTGTGTGTTGTTAAGGTTGAGATCGTGGAATCCAGGTTCTCGATCATAGCTGTTACCACACTACTAATAAAAGTAACCTTTCTCCTGTCTGTTTGTTTTCATGTTTGCATGTCCTCTCCAGTACTTCATACCGTATCAAGGAATGGGTGAATGATTGTGTGAACTTGTGTACGTATGTAATGTTAATTTCATAAAAGCGGTGCATGTTCATGTCTGAAATATATGTGTGTCTATGTACCTGGGCATGATGTTCTGGAATCTGTATGTATTCAGCGGTGTGCATTTATCGTGTTTGTTGAATGTACCTAGGTGGTATTGACAAGCACTAAATGGACGGAGCTGAGAAAAGAGATGATGGCAATCTGGCCCAACCTCTCCTAAAAGACCCTGGATTTGCTGGTTACACCCGCAGCCAAGTGTTGTAGAGCAGGGTGCAGGCTGGCAACATGGCTTGGATGCAGCTACCCCTGTGCCACCCAGTGCTCCAACATTGCTCTCTTCACGCCCACCTGAGGACCGCTTCTCTCAGCTAGTCTCCTCACTGCTGCACCCTCCTGAACTAGCTACATCACCGCCACACACACGATTCCCACAGACCTGTAATATACGAGGGCGAATTACATGAACATCAAGAAACACAAATTGGAAGCAGGCTGGACTTCTGACAAGTAGAGTGCAGCTAAGATACACGCACGAACACCAGCTCACACACACTGTCTGCATGTTATACATAAAACTACACACACACACACACACACACACACACACACACACACACACACACACACACACACACACACACAATAGTCCATACTTTCTTTCAGCTACAGAAACCACACTCACCAGAATAGACTCACCACCAGTCCCAGACCTCACCTGTCTGTGCCTGAGATCAGAGGGTGCCCTACTATAGATCAACTCTCTATAGATGTCTTTTCACTCCAGGGGCAGTCAGCTCTGTGCACTAGGTAGCTGGTTGTTTGCGATCAAAAATATTGCAATATTTTAAGTGTTAATTACACTGAGAGCGGGCACAGGTTCCAGCCCCAGCGTCAGGTCAATACCGTAGTTGCTTTTAGCTTGTGCAGTGCATGAATGCATATCAATATAGCTAAGAAATTGATTATGTATCGAAAGATACCATTTGGTAACCAAGTCCAAAGACCATTCATTTTCAGTCGCATTCGGATATCACCGGATATTCTTTTTATTTTGTTGTTTAATGACTTGGTTGGTTAAATTCTGTTGATTCTGTGATCACATGATTACAATCCCTGGAGGGATGCATTTACCTGCATTACCTATATTACAATGAGATGCTTTGGATTTATTTTTACCTGTGAGAAATATTTGTTATATATACAAAATTCCTTTCAAAAGTAAGATAAAGTTTTTTAAAAAAGTCTGTCAGAAAAGACCCATTTGCTCAATGTTCATGTGTGTGTGTGTGGAGAGTGCAGAGTGTTATTCCTGTGTGCATGCCCCCAATTTCTCTCACCATTCCTCGCTACTAGGTCCATACCAAAGGGTCTAATCTTGTAGGTAACTTGTCACCTCTCAGCAGCGACAGACCTGACGGTGGGAAAATTCACGCCATGATGATCATGGAGGTCACCGCCCAGAGCAAGATCAAGTTACCACAGGCTCCTTCGTGACTTAGCAGGTATTGCTGTCTCAAGGAGACAACCTCTGCTCGGGTCTGCATCCGACCTTTTAAAGCTTAAGGCAGACTGACGTACTGAAATCAAGGCTGCAGGGCTGTTGCCCCATTCATACAAGCCCACAGACAAATCCTGTCCAGATCAGGGGAGTCTCACACTGCAGCATAGTAGGGTGACTTAACACAGTAACTTCCTCAATCTAATGCACCCACATTCCTATATGCAATGCTTCTTAACAGCCAAAATAGTGCTGCCATCTGCTGGGCAAAGTTTGTTACTTATCGGTTTTATAGTGATTATGCCATTATGCAGAAAAATGTACAAAAACATAATTCATGAGGAAAATTACCACAATTTGAAATGGTAATTTAGTAGATGATTTATATGCCTGTGACCACAGGGTTTTGTCTTTTGCCAGGCTGAAATGTTGTTGTCACAGTCTCAGCAGCCTATGCTCAACATCATGGGGACCCTTCATATACTGGCTCATTTTTGCTGAGCTCAGGCCTTTGTGTCAGCCGTTTGTAAAGATACTGTATCCTCACTCCTCATCATCCATGTTGTAACCTTGGACTGTTAGATTTGGCATTATGATAGAACTGCACCCTGTCCTTTAGTTAGCACACTGCCCCTTGTTGGAGCTTAATACGATACATGACTACTCCTACATTGTTTTGTTGTATTTCATCCATTGTATGCTAGAATGATGGAGATCATATGATTGTTATCTTATTTGAACTTATATTTAATGGTTTTCACAGGTTTAATTTGCCTTAGGACCATAAACATCCTTATCCTCCTGGAGGACACTCACAACCGTTTATTTAATTACACGTCTTAAGATACTCACTGTACCCAAACATCAGATTTGTTTTCAGTCACCTTTTCTCCTCCTTCCTCACAGTCCTCTGGCCACAAGTGCTCCACAATTTTCTTACCCAAATTTTTTCCCCTGTCTTTCACCCTCTCCCCCAACATATACTTTACATCATCTCCCCACTCTACCTGCTGCATTGTAGGCCACTGTACGTCTTGACTTGGCAGAAGGGCAGGCTATCACCAGTATGTTGTAGTACACACAGTGTGAGGTCTCATGATTTCAAGGATCCAAAATGTCATTAGTGTAGACACACAACAGAATAAAGGCATTAAATGCTTTACATGCTGTACTTGTACAATACATAGATGGAGGTTTGGGTTGTAATAAATGAAAGTGAGAAAAGAAATTACTATTTGTAAATTTTTTTTTTTTTCATCCAACTTGCATGTGTACAGGTTAATGACCACTTGAAATTGGTAAAGGTTGTTCTTAGGGGGTCCTGTTCAACTTTTTAAGTGGATGACCACAAAATAATGACTGAATGTAGCATTTCATATTTGACTTGTTCCATCATGCATTTCACTTGCTGTATGTCTCCACAGGATTGTTGCAGTGTTATTCGCTATGATGTCCTCTGTCCCCTCCTTTAAACGAGGCCCCTTATTGCTCCTCTTATCACCTCCACTCCTACTTCCACTGCTGTGGGAACATAAGCTCTCTTAGATGTTTTTTTTCCCTGGAATGCCTCTTCATGGACAATCAGCATTATAGTAGCTTAACCATCATCAGATGACAACTGATCATCAGACAGTCCCAGAATGATTACTTCTAACAATCCTGAGCCACTGGAGTGGGTGAATTCGCTTCCTTTCTGGCCTTATAAGAGCACTCCATCGGTTACAGTCATGGGACCCAGGGTACAAACAGGGCTGCTAGGTCCAGAACGCACCCATCTCCTCTCCAGCTACCTGTTGGCATCAGTTGCTCAAGAGCCCCCATGTATTCTTCTTCCATCACTTCATGCCCTCACCGCTTCAGCCAACAGCCCCCTTTCAGTCCCCACTCTTCCTGCTCTGCCTTTTCCCCATTTCCCCGTCAGTCTGCCTGATAGCTGGCTACCGCCATGTTGTATATCTCACACAGAATCGAACGCCATTACTGTTTCAGCGCCAAGTGAGTCACCCCTCCCGCCCTGGGCGGGGTCCGGACTCAACAACGCCCTCCCTCCACCTGAGACAACAGAGACTGTCAACAGCCTGTGAGTTGGACGTTGTTGGAGTGTTTGACTTTACAGGAGGTGGTTTGTTAAGAGTAGACCAGTTAAGGAGGATGTGTATGTGCGTGCGTGTTTGTGTGTGTGTGTGCCATAGGCCAGTGGAGGGGGGGGTCCCGGAGAGCCATTCATGGGTGACGGCCCGTGCTCAGGAGATGTCCCAGAAAGCTGGCAGCTGGAGCCCTGAGGGGCACCCTGAGGATGGCCTGGGAAGCATGACCAACTCTCAGGTAGAAAGCTCATGCGCACACACACACACACACCCAGGACCACACACCCAACAGCACACACACACATTATACAGATAAAATATCCTTGTCATGTACCAGTTGTGTGAACAAGTACAAACACTGATCCATTCAACATTTGTTTTGACTTTCATGTCATTGCTACCAAAATGAAGCAAAACCCAAAGAACGGTTGAGGAGATTTAAATAAACTATGATCGCCGCGTGTTACAGACTGCGACTTGTCTCTATGGACGGCAGTGTCCCTTATTCACATGACTAGATGAAGCCACAGTGACATCAGGTTTGTCCTCTCCCTTTATTATATAATGGAGTAAGTTAAAGCAGATACAGCAGCCTCTTTGTTTTACAGTCCTCCAGTCCAGTCAATATCATCATTATTATCTATGCATAAGGTTGAGGTCAGGTTGTTAAAATAAACAACAGCTTCCTAAACACTGCATGCCAGGCAATCTGAAGTTTCTCTGCAGTAACAAGTCTTGTTAAAGACCCACTTCATGCTCATGAATATGGACTGACAACTTTCATCACATGATTAACCCAGAGAAATTAAATGACTGGAACTGTTTGTGTACATCACCTTGGAACAAAATAGAGAAGTTCAGAACTCATACTGTCCCATCTTTACTGCCTTGTTTCCTTTTATTTTTCACCCAGTAGGTCATTTTCAGCTTTCTTGCAATCTGTCTTACCTCGATTCTAATTTCACTGATATGGCATTGACCTTTCTTTGATTGGCTCCATCTCTCAAACCTGTCTTTTACACAGTTATTTAATCTTACTGAAATTTTCCACCATATAAGCGCATACATTTCATTCAGAGTCTTATCTTGCCTGTCCTCAGGAGTGGTTCATGTCTCTGTCTTCATGCTGTCAAACCCTCTGCTTGTAGACCTCCGAGAGGGGCTGACAGGTCACTGTATCAGTCAGCCCTATGACATTGCCACTTCCATATCAGTCAACAGAGGTCTGGAGTAGTTTAAAGTTGATAGAAGAGAGTGGTTGTCAGCTTCATGCAAACCAGTTTGAATGATACAACCTACAGTTAGCCAGACACAAACCAAATCAAACTGTGAAAACAACAAATATAGGCAGAATGAGGCGACAAAACTTTTAAGTTTGTTGTTTTACTTTCTTAATATTTTATCTAGCCTTGTAAAAATTTATTTAAATTTGATGAGATGAAATAGCTGGCCATCATCTCAGCTAATTGAAACTCAAGTAATAGCAAAAAAAGGTTGCACCACTAGTTCAAAACAGAGGTGCAATTACAAGAAAAGGCTGCTGGACCCCCAGCTGCCAAATCTAGCTCCATTTCAAGGTATACTCCAAACAAAAATGACATATTTGCATCGAGAAATTTTTGCATGGTTAAGGACCAAAACAATCAGGTTGTTTCCATTTACACACATCCAGCTCTACACCTGGTCAATACTGTCATCTGACAGTTGTGTTTTCAACATTCAACCATTCCCTGCTGTGACTCACTAGCTCTATCTGGCATACGTGCCATCTAACAAAGAATCTTCACCTTCCAGTGACTACGCCAACATTTGCTTGCATCTCATCTTTTTGATGGCAGGCTTTGCAAATTAATAATTAGATTTTGTTTAAATATACTGCAATCTATCCCCAAACACCCAGTATCTTTTTTTCCGCTCAATCCCACAATTTCTAGAACTAAACAACAAAGAAAGAAAAAAAGGCAAAGTCACCACCACACACACTCACCAAATTCTGTCACTGACTATGCTTACCTCTCTGAGACCCTTTCAGCTCTCTGCTTTCTTTGGATAAATAAACTCCCCACCCACCCCTTACTCCCTACTGCTTCTCATGGCCAGTCACACCATCTCCTGCTCTCCCTGCTCTGTTTTCTAGACGGTAGAGATGAGAGAGATGGGCAGGATGGTTACTCGGATAATGAGCACTTCCACCAATGGAAGGCCATGGCAGGCCGCCTACGCCCCGCCCCAGGCTTAATAAACCAAGTGAGCAGCATTTCACTTTTCCAATTTCTTCATTTCCTCCCATTATGAATGTTCCTCATGTCCTTTTGTTTTGAAAGATCAAATTCACAAAGGTCTGACTCATTGCAGTTACTGTGGTTACTTGAATCCATGTTGAGAAGGTTCACAGGTTAAAGGATTTCTGCAAATTAAGACCAGAATTGACAACGTCTACTCTCACTGGTTTGGTACTGTCACATTTTACATCGGCCATCTCGTCATCCTATATTTCTGCATAAACATGGAAAATGTTTTGCTGAAACTCCAAAATTGAATTCAGACGGACCAGAGCAGGCAAAGTCGGAACCTTTCGTTCTTTTTTTCTTCTTCCTGTTGTCGCCTTCTTCCCTCTCTCATCCTCACACCTGCATGGAAAGTTTTTTTTTTTTGACTGTGGTTGGTCCCATTTTCCATCTAACACACCCATCCATTTTATATTGTTTCATATCCCGATGAGTGCTCTGGTTGTCATATGCATACGATTTACACAACACACACACACACATACGCAGTTTATGCACTTCTCTGCCCCCATTATTCCTCTTTTGTCAAACCCTGATTTATTTATCTTTGTTGTTGTTGTTGTTTTTACTAAAATATCTCTTCCTTCCTATCAAAGGTTCTTTTGCCTGTGCTGGAAATCTTTAGAATTTTCGGGCTTGTTTATTTTATTCTATTTTTTTCAACCAGGACAGGAAACCAGCATGAAATTAGAAAATATAAATAACAGGTGTGTGTGTGTGTGTGACATACATGCACATACAAGTGTGTGTATGTGTGTGTGTGTGTGTGTGTGTGTGGTGTGTATAGTTTGCGTTTGTCCCGCAGTTTGTGCTCTCACTGTTCTCTGTGCCCTGAAATTGCTAATTGTACCTGTCAAGCATTGTTGTCTGCCATTTGGAGTTGACTGTAATTGTGCGTGGTGTTCGTGAATACGCATATCCATTTGTGTGTGTATTTTGCTGATTGTCCTCATTGCTGTTGTGACCGTGGTGCTGATCAGCATTTTCATGGTGACCTTTGTTCATAATATCAGCTGTTCAGCCACCTTGCAGTGTGTCTGTAGGTTCTTTATCTTCCACCACTGCCGCTGCGTTCAATCTGACTTTCTTTCTCTGTCCCTCCTTCTCTTTCTGTCTCTCTTCTCTCCTCTGTTGCACCCCACTTCTTTTTTGCCAAATCTCCAACTAACACTTTTTTTTTTTTTTTACTTGTACTTTCTCTACCCTTTTCTTTTCCATTGTGTATTAATCCATCCTTGTCTCCCTTACCTCCTTCCCCTTTTCCTCCCTTCCTTCCCTGGTTCTATATGTATGCTCCATGTGTGACCACACCTTGGTGGCCGGTAAAGTGGTGTGTGTGTGTGTATGTCTTCTGTGTTTCACAGCAGCGAGGAGAGGAAACAACGTGCAACTCTCAGTGTATGTACCCTGTCTCCCCTGTCTCGTCTCACCTCTCTCTTTTTTCTAGCCTAGGTTCTGTAGAATTTATATGACAACCTTTTTCAGCATGACTGTCTTATACCAGCCCAGCCCAATCTAATCCTGTATCCTTAGCTATGTCTCTCATACACTTAACGTAGTGGGTTTGGAACTGGGCTGAACTCTGCACGTCTCCTCTCATCACCAATAGTCACTTGCCACTGTCTTGTGGCCTCTGTGCCTCTCTCTTTCTCTCTCTCTCTCTCTCTCTCTCATCTGCTGCTGCTGCTGCTGCTAGTGCTTTGTTGCTCTGATGTCTTCATGCCTGTGTGCGCGTCTGTAACGATGTAGCCAGTGTTTCCCTCTCTGTGTCCAAGTCTCCATTTACACCTGCATGCAAGAAATTTGTTGGAAATGTGTTTAAGTGGGTGTGTGTTTATGTGAGGCGTGCGCTGCTTGTGTGTGAATAAATAATGAAGACAGAGAATGATTTGGCATAGGTGCGCATGAATGAATATGTTGTTGGGATTCTCAGTGCTACTCCCTATGGGGCCAGATAATCTGGTTGTTTTTATACATCTGCCAAACCAGTCATCTGTCAGTGAATACACCACGTCAATATCTGAAAATATGGCAAGGGTCAGCTGCCGAAAAAGGATCTAGCACTGACACAGCCTGATATGGTTTACAATGCCCAGGTCAGCTACTTGTGGCACCATAGGGCTCTGTCCTGCTGTCCTCAGAGCATGAGGCGTCCGGTGACTGCAGAGGGAAGTTCTCTTGCAAGAGGACTCAGGACAACCCCTATGTACCTGCATGGCTGGAGGAAAGCATTGGAGACAGAGCAGAAATAGAGGAGTTTTTGTGCAGCCTGAATGTGCCATGTTTAGGGGGTAATGTGGTGGTGACGATGTGAGGAGTGTTGTATGTCATACCTGACTTCTTCCTATCCTGCTTTTCTTTACAAAGCAAGTTACAGAAGCATGGAAGGCATGGTCAAGCCATCATCTCTTTTATTTCATTTCTTTATATTATTTTTTTCTTGTATACTTTTTTTGATTCTTCTGCATCAGGGTCAGCAATTGTCATGGTTTGAGCCCTGAGACAGTTTTTTATCAATACTGTCATTGAGGTTGTGACATTTTCTATCTGATTGATTCAATAGATTCCTACTAACTCTAGCTCTAGTGAAAGTTGGCACTATAAGAATTTATGTAATTATAAGAAACATATTTGATAACTGATAAATGTGTTTGAATTAAATAGGTAAGATAATCGCTTATTTTAAACAGGTTTTATCTGTTATTCTCTTGTAACTCATTAGATTCTCATTCCAGCACCAAACCCGCTCACATTAAAACTTATTCAGTAGCCTGGTGCAGAATATTAAATATTAAATTGGTAATTAAGACCTTATTCATTGCTGTCCATTCAGATTTTATATATTATGCCATCTATCTACAGTGGATTTATGAAAATGCTGAAAATCCTTTTCTTTGTAGGACAGACACCAGGATAGAGGGCCAAATTTGGCCCACGGCCGCTTTTTGCCTACCTCTCTGACCTATATAAACTGTTTACAGTGTCTATACTTTGAAATAGCATGATTGTAAATATCATTAATAATGCGGAGTGTATGATTTGGATGGATGGGATAAAGCTGCGGGGGCTTTCACACAGTTCAAAATAGACCCCATGCATATGCACATGCACATGCATACATAGACACATACACAGTGTCTCTTAACCCCACAGCTCACAGAAACATCAACTCGACACCAAATAGAAAACACCTCCTTGCTTCTCCCTTTCTCTCCTTCTTCCTTGGTGGTTCTCTGTTTTCCTTAGACCATCAACCATAGCAGCCCCATGAACGTCAGCCTGTCACACACAGCAGGTCTGGGCGTACACAGAGACAAGGAGGGGCGGATGACTAAACATGGAGCACAGGATACCCGAGGAGGGAGAACTCCAGACATGGACACCGCGAAAGACAGGAGTCATCGGCATCTGAGAGGTCTCTCTGTCGCTACACAGAGGTTGGACACAGGTGGGAAAGACTATATGACAATATTAAATCAGATATATAGAAAGCTAGAATGTAAAGGTTTGACAGGTATTATGAGATGCTAAGTTACAATAAAACAAAAACACAATCTTGCCTTTTAAAAATTAAAAATCTATGTAAAAATCCTGTTATATATCTGAAAGACTGGTATGGTCATCTAGTTCTGTGTGCCCATAATTTTTAAATGTTGTCATATTGTTACTTAACATCATAGGCAATCTTTAGTGTTTCCACCACACGAATCCCCAGTGATAACTCCATCAGGTTCAGGCACAGACCTGAGCATCTACTCACCCAGTCAGGCGACTCCACGCTCCAAAGACAAGGACCGTGATAGAGAGAGATCGGGCCGGTCCAAAGACCGCAAATATCACCACCATCACCACTCACCACCATGGCCTGCAGTGGGACAAGGAGCGCTACATAGCAGAGCGAGGCTAGCATGACACAGGCACCCCGCGACAGAGAGCACTGCACTGGGAGAGGGAGAGAGAGGGACCGCGCTGGTCACATCGCCTAGAAGCTTAGGGTCATGAGTGCATGACGACAGACAGGTGGGCTTGGTGCCTAGTGCATGTAGTGTGTACAAACTCACTGTTGATCAGGAAAGATGTTGAAATATATGATGATATAATAGAGTTACTGTAAGGCCTACTTATTACATTCATTCTGCCGCCCTCAAATTAGAGGCTAGGATGTGTTGTTTCCTTTACAACACTCAGTTGTATTCGTGGCAAAGATAGTATGTGTACCTATACATCATATGCAGTCCATATACTGTATGTTTCCGACTACATGCACACAACATTTGCATTACTGTGAGTATAATCATGTGAGTACAAGTAAATGTTTCAGAAAATGAAGTCACTGGTTCCAACAACCCCACAAATATGCATAAAATGTATATTTGGCGTACCTGACTGCTGTCCCTATCTGCCCTGCCTAAATGTTTTTGACTGTTAATGTTCTCACGTTCTCTAGGTATTACTTTTCCGCACTTTAAAACACTCCTATCACAAACATTTTGAAATACTATTAGAAGAAACAACAAGATATCCACATTTGCTCAAAAAATGTTTGTGATGCACACCATTCTGTCTTATTTGGATGACTTTTATGTTATAACTTGAAAAATATTGCATGGGACTAATTTTAAATGGGAAAATTGGCTTCTCCCATTTAAATTCAAAACCCTACTTTTTTACTTCATATACTCAGTATTGTTGCACACACATCACATCGCCCTCATTATTAAAATCAGACACGCTTATGTATGCTTAGTCACTCATTTTTACCCTGTACCACAATTTGTTGCTCCAGAAATCAACCCTTGTCTTCTTTTTCTCCTGCTGCTTTTTGTTTTCTTCCCATGGATATGTTGCTTCTATGTATGGTGCTGTTTGGAATTGTATCTTTTATCCACATGCTCTGCTCTGCTACTTTTGATGCCTTTCATTTCATCTTTCTCTCCACTCACTTACATTATGTACTGGTGCTTTATTCTTATTGTTGCTGTGGTTCTTGCCCTTTCTTGCTTTCACCTTGGACCTTCTATCTCGGGATTCTTTCTTAATACCTCTCTCCATTTGCTCTACACTCATCTCTTCCCATCCTCTATTTTATTCTACATGTTCTGTCACAGAATTGTAGTTCGCTCTTTTTATTTGCTTTATTTCACCTTTTGTGTAGGGGCAGTAGTCTGTCAGCTGGAAGTCCCGCCCCTCAACTGGGACCTTGTGTACGCCACTGTCAGAGGCCGCCCACAGTTGCAATTTGCACCCCGTGAACACCCTGCCCCATGTTACCATCCCCTGTGGTCCGTAAGGCCATGCCCACGCCTCCCGGGGGGCCACAGGGCAGACCCCCAGCCCCGGCCCCTCGCCGCTTTTCTCCTGAGCCTCCCCAAGGCCAGGGCCCCGCTGGCCTCCCACTGGCCCACCATGGCACCGCCATGCGCCAGGGTCATCATCCCCCACCTCGTTGGGGAGACACAGGTGGAGGAGGCGGCTCGATGGAAGGGGATGGCTGCTTCTACAACCAGGACTACCAGGACTATGAGCCCCACCATGAACCACCTGCCTATGAGCAGAGCTCCGTACAGGGTGGCAACCCCCACCCACATGCCCTGCCCAACCACCCACTGCCTCCTCCCCCGCAGCCGCAGCCACACAACCCCCATCCCTCCTCCACCCCCCAGCCACACCCCGTAACAACCCCCACCCTCATCCCCCCCCCCACCCACAGCCCACTCGCACCTCGCCTAGGACTGCCCGCCATGCGCCCCCTCCCACCACTGCCCTCACTGGGCCTGTACAGGGCCAGGTGCAGTCTGCTGCCCAGCGTCGCCTACCCAACGGCTACCGCTCCTCATCACCCTCCACACATATCCATGGACCGCCACATACTGGGCCTCGCAAGGTCCCCCCTCCAGCTGGGCATCCCAGGGTGCCCCGTAAGGGCCTGCATGAACCCTACAGCGAGACCGAGGACGACGACTGGTGCTAGCCTCTGGCGATGGGGGAGGGGCATAAGGAGGAAAAAAAGAACCGACAGACGGAGCGAAACATGAAGATAGGAAGCTCTCAGCCAGAGCACTGACTGCCAAGGGAAACCATGACTTTTTCTTTCTTGTCTGTCCAATTTTTCCTCTCCTCCACTGCTTGGCATGTCCCAGGGGATGGTGGGCTAGATAAAGGGATAGGTGTCAGGATGAAGGGATGGAACAAGAATGCTGAGGCAGGATGTGGAGAAACAAGTGGTTTAAGACAAGGTCACCTCCACCTCCATGTTCTGCTTGCGTTGTTGTTGCATTCATCTCTTGATGCCAAATGAGACTAACCTCAAACTGCAGTTTTATGGATGCAAGCAGGCGGGGTGATGGACACTAGTCTTTGTGTGTCTTAAATTATGCCTCTGGCAACGAGCTACAGCCACTTACAAGATGTCAAGAGTTGCGACTCGACAAAAGACACTTTACAGTCAGAGACAAAAGAACGACCACTTTTTTTTCTTTTTTTTTTGTTTTGCCTCTCAAAGCTAACTTCAGTTAAGTTAGCTGCAGAAAGAATCAAATCCAACCCTCCCAGCCACCACTTGAATATTGATGAGTTTTATCATCTGTGTTTTTAAATAAGAACAAAACTGACAATGAGCCCTCCACCTGTATGAGGTGAGAAGGCGAAGTGGGTGGGAGAGTTGGGGAGCGTTGCATGGGGTTGACAAGTCCCTCAGTCAAAATCTAGACGGGACAGGATTGGGTGTTATGGGGATGTTTACCCCTGTCCCTGGAGAACACCCTCCTCCCAGAAACAATTTAACCAACCTCAACCTATGACCTATGAGAGAAGAAAAAAACAAAAAAATGTGGAGATGGGTTTCAGAAACAACAACAAAAAAAAACCAGTAACTGTTTTCTGCAGTATTTCTTCTTCTATTCCTGCAGCTGCTTCTTCCTCCTTCTCTTCTACTTCTTCAAAACATTGAAGCTTGAATCTTCTGTTGCACCCCACACAGCTTCGTTTTTTAGACTTGCGGAGTTGTACACCCTGTGGAATCCTGCATGAATGATACAAAAAAATAAATAATAATAGCAACAATGAGAATCTACTGTATGTGGGGGGAAATTTTCCTCAGTCCTTTCTGTTGTGGTCTGTAGGGTTTCTCTCTTTTTTTTCTTTTTTTTAATAAAAATACCTTTCTGTTTCTCTCTCTCTCTCTCTCTCTCTCTCCTCTGTATGACATTCGTCTCTCTGTACCTTCATTTACTCTACAATCAGGTGACAGAAGGATATAGGGAGATTGGGTAGTTACTGTGTGTATATCTAGACAGAACAAAATGATTACTTTTTTGCTTGCTTGTCTGTATGTTCTGTGCCAAATGCTTGCCACTGATACAGCCGGAAGTGCACATATTTTTGTGGAAGTATCTTTTTGTAACTAAGGTGACAAATCCTAAAATGATACACTGGGAAGCAGGGTCAAAGTGGGAAAAGAAACGCGGCGTCCACATTGGTGAACAAGTCTGACAAATTAGTAACATCTCAAAGTCTTCCAGGGTTTTGGGTTAAAATAGAGACATCAGAGAGAGAGAGACCAACAGAAAGGCAGTGAAAGGAGGGAAACTCTTCATCTTTGTTTTCTTTGTTATTGACCGTGATAATGGATAAACAGATAATGTAGTAACTTGTAATGATCATGATGATCGTGATAATGAGGCAGATTCTCCATATTTGGTCTTATATTTTTTTCTGTATGTTCGTTTAATTTTGAGCTCAGCGAATCATTTTTCCAACCCTGAGGTGGAGCTCCAACCCTCACTTGCATTGTGGGAGAATGAGTTTGCAGGAGGGCAAACAGAAATCAGAGATTAGGCTAAACATATATAGACAATTTAGACTGTAGAATGAATATGATTTTGAAACCCCCTTTAAAACTGTGTCAAACACCACGTGTGACCTTCAGGTGGCGCTGTAGGGCAAACAGTGTCCCTCTAGTTTTTGTACCTCTCCCTTTATTTCCCATCTGATTCAGAGCTGTTACACAGGATCAGTGCACCAAGAATACAGTTTAGCTCATTCTCTCACTAGTAGACCACCTCACCTGTGTTCACCGTGTGGTAAACACAGGTGACTGAGTTGCACGGTTGCACTGTTCAGATGGGTTGGGAAAAAGATGTCTGGGCCTCGTCATGGTCCTGGAAAAAAAAAAAAAAAATCTATGTTACGTGTGTATCACTCCTGTATATCTTTATTTCGATCTGCGTGTTTCTCTGTGTGCCTCAAACTAACACTTGTCACTAACGCACACCACTGTCAGCCCCAACATCATTATTATTATTATTTTATTTGTTTGACCAATGTTTTACCTGGAGGCCTATCACATGTTGACCAGAGAATGCACCGAAAAAAAACAGAAAAAGGAAAAAAAAACAAAAAAAAACTGCCTATCAGTGTCTTTCCAACCTCAGTGGAATGTCACAGACAAGTATTTTTTCACATCACTACACTTAAAATCAGAAAGCACACTAGGTATGTAGCTCCTGGTTGTGGTGTGTGTGTGTGTGCTGTATTATAGGTTTGATAAGTTTTTGGTGTTTTGTTTTCGTGCTTGCTTTGCTTTCTGTTGTCTCCAGAAATCCTTTTTGAATCTTACAGCGGTTCAGTCAAATCATTGTAACAATCCTCGACTCGTGCGTGTGCGTTTGTGTGTACATATATGTGCGTGTGAGTGTGTGTGTGTGTGTGTGAGCGTGCCTGCGTGTGTGTGTGTGTGTAATCTCAGTAACCCCCCCGAATGAAACATGTAAAGCCCTAAACATTCACCATCCATCTTTGTGTCTATGCTGCAGTGAAATCCACTAACATGCTGATTAACCACACAAAGTCTTCAAAAAGCAATGTAAAGCCGCTACTGAGAAAAAAGAAAAAAAAAAGTTTTTAAGCACAAAAGATTTAAAAAAAAGGAAAAAATATCTAGTTCCAGAAATGCATGTGCTATGTGCATGCCACACCATGGGTTAACAGTCATCTTCAGGACATAAAAGAAAAAGCAGATTAATGAATTCAGAGGAATTAAAAAAAGATATATAAATAGATAGATGTTTTTAAAAAGCAACGTCGTTTCCTTTTTTCCTTCTATTTTTGAGAACAAAAAAGGTTAAAAATTACAACAAAAAAAAAGTCTAAAGAATAAAAACACAAAAGAGACTTTGGTGAGAGTCGGAGTCTCGTTTGTTTTCTTCTGTTACATGGGTTTGAGGCACAACACAACCATGTTCAGGACACCACAAAAAAGAACTGTTTTTAATGAAAAAAAAAACTATATATACAAAGAAAAGAAAGCGCAGTTCAGAAGATGGTGTATTCTCCCTTCTACTTTTAGTGGGGGTCAGGGGGTGCAGGAGCAAGCCAAATCTGATGATGTACTCATTCTAACTGGCTGTGGAACCTTTTGATCTCTCACTCACTCCCTCTTTTTTCTCTCTCTCTAACTCTGTCTCTCTCACACTCTTATCTGTCGCACTCTCAACCTGTCTCACCGCTATTTCTACCAGTGCATTTTGTAATTCCAAACAGAACTCTTCCTAAAGAATAAAATCCAGAGAGAATGCACTCTGCCTCATTTCTTGTCTGCAGTCGTTTTTAACTGCGAGGATGTGTGTTGTGGGTGTGTGTTGCTCATATTTTGGTTTAAAGGTGCCCTGTGGAGTTTTCTAAAGTTATGTTAACACTTAGTGTTACTCGCCAAAACATATTGTAGGGTTAATGACTGTGTTTTCCATGAAAGCAGCTAAATGCTGTAGCTGGAAACAGGGTCGATGAGAGTGGCGAGACTGAACTCAACAGTAACTTTGAAGGCCATAAAACCAAAACAATGAGCTGTAAAACACTGAGACACTCTGTAAACCAGAGAGGGGCTTATGGTTTAGGTGATAATTCTCAATCAGTTGGTCACTATGAGCATTGCCTTTCATATTACACGCAGTCAATCACGACTCTAGTAGACAAATATTCCGCAGTGCAGCTTTAAGTTAACAGACCTAATGGGCTGAGTTGAATGAATTAATCTCATACGAGTCACAACTCTTTTTAAACCTCTACACTGGTGACAGCCGTGGTCGTAGGCGTTATGTTTTCAAGTTTTCGATCTGTCCCGCTCTTGCGAACGTGATATTTCAAGAACGCCTTGAGAGGATTTCCTCTTAATTCGGTACAAATGCTCACAGACAAACTGATAAGATTTTGGTGGTAAGGTCAAAGGTCACTGTGACCTTATGAGACACTGAAGAATTCATATGCTAATTATTACTAAATTTCACACAAAGTGTCTAATAGGATAAAATGATGAAGCGTCAAAGATTAGCTTCAGTGTGACATAATGTTCTGCAGAAACACTTTTCTGGCTGTCGCTCAGTGCCTTATCTCAATAGGGAGGAGAGAATGTGACCATATTTCACTTTCAGTCTGATACTGAATTGCTGACACTAATGACACTGTGGTGATTGTGTAGATCTGCTGTGCTGTGTGGTTGAAGATGTGTGCAAAGCATCTCCGTTTTAAAATGTATACACCCATGCTTCTATACTAATACAGTAGCAGAATAAGAACAAAGCTTAAGAAAGTAAATTTACAGCATTTATTGGAGGTGTTGGGCTTATTGGTTTTTCTGATATTGAGCTTCAGGTAATTATCATTGCACCATGTGACAACGCTCTTTATCAGTCATCAAGTGTCTCTAAGTGGTGAAGAATACCAAATAAATTCCTTCAAATTCTTCATTGCATACACCAATAAGCCACAACATTAAAACATTGAACGGTGTACATTCTATGAGTCTGGTCAGATATGGACATAAAATGCAACTTACACAGTTTATACGTGCATGTGTCTCATGCTACAGTCTACAGTGAAAAGCAATGTGTCAGCATATTCATTCACTATGTGTTTGGTGGGGGGGGCTGGGGTAAAGAAAGGGTTCGAGCAATTGGACTAGCCTGATACTCGCACATACATGCGAAGACGAATGAAAGCATATGTGTGTATGTGTGTGTGTGTAATGTTTTCCCGCAGGCATACGATCCTAGACGGTTCCGGCCACTCCCTCCCCTCCGCTGCAGCACACAGACAGGGTGCTCCGGTTTCAGCCGGAAGAATGAGCAGCACAGTTGGAGCCTCACAGGGGGCTCACACTGGCACTTCCCCCCAACATTCCTTCTTCTGTTTTCCTGGGCTAAAGCCCTTCCCCCAACACAAACACACAGCCACTGGTGAATCCCTGCTGCACCCCCCCCCCACCACACAACTTGTCAGTGAGGGGAGGGGTGGGAGAGCAGTGCATTCCAAAAGTTAGAGCTTTCACTTATTTTTATTCAAAAGTAAGCTATGTTTTTATCTTTGTAAACGTGAACGTTTTTTTTTAGCTTGATCCTCATTATGAATAAATTTAAACGGGATGAGTTTGGTGAAAACCCTCCACAGTAACTGGTGTTAAATGACTGTTACTGGAAATTATGCTACTGTTGTTTGAAATTCAACTTTACTTGAACTCAGAGGAGTAATAAATGGCTGCTGGATCTGAACCAATGACTTGCCAGCACAGAATCCAGGCCACAGTTGTTGAAGAACCGGGCCAGATTGTTCCCAGTGTTTGGCCAGCCAGTGGCTTTACACCCCCTCATCCCCACCCCCCTTCCCAAACTCATTCTTTGGACCACAATATCCTGAATTGTCCCTGCTTTTGTTCTGCAAATCAGTGTGTGGGGGGATGTGAAGTTGTGGGGGAAGGAAGCAAACTTCTTCACACCCAAACCAGTTTCCTGACACACTCAAACACACCCACGTACCACCTCCACACACTGATTTTCTCACACCAAAAGCACCCCCCCACACACTAACATAACAGCATACATTTTTGGTGTCATTACACTTCCTGCACTCTATTATCAAATGCTTATATCTGACTATATATATACTATATATATATATATATAAACACAACTCAGTCTCTGTTATAAAAAATACACATCACTCCAGATTCACTTATAGTACAAAATGTTTAATAAATACTGAGGTAGTTGTAGTCATTGAACGTGTTCCACTTGAATTCATCAGCACATACACACTCATAAAATGTTACATTTGCTGAGTAGTGCCTTAACAGACTCTTGTAAATGTTACGAAAGGCAGTTTATGGTCCAGATGAACCAACTCCTGTAGGTCCGCCTCGGCCAGCTGATCTCAGTCCCTGCAGAGAGTTGTGGCTCCATATTTAGGTCAAAAGTCACTGAGGACTACTTCGCACCAACTGGGCTGCTTCCGTGATTCCTTTAACATGCCCCGGCTTGTTCAGAGTCACGTCTGGGACTTGACTACCCATGAAGGCACGCTATCCCCAGCGTTCAACCAACTGACCCTGGGACAGGCCCGCTGTAGACGCGTTCAGGCTCCTGTAGGCCGTGTAGGAAAGTTTATCGCCTTTTAATTTCGAGGCTGAGCAGGGTTTCAACACGCTGCAATGGCTCTCAGTAGGGGCATGGGGGTTGGGGGTGATCCCAGTCCACTGCTGCAGTTCACGTAGTCCACCAAGACGGGGTTTACAATAAGCTGTTGAGAGCAGTTTCCCTGTTCGAGTTTTGCTTTCTTGCAAGGCAGGAAGTCCGGCTCAACGGCTGCTTTGCCTCGTCTTTTCCTCGAGTGTTGCGCCGGGCCAGTCGGGCACTGATTCTCCTTGTTTTCTGCTGCGCAGGTTCCCCCCATGGGGGAACCTCCGACCTCCTGTCGGGGCGAAGTCCGAGGCTCTCCGGTGGCAAGCGAAGGGGGACCCTGGAACTCCACGTGAGCTCCAGTGGGCTCTGGGGTCGTCTGAGCCGCCGGGTGTTCTTCTTGTTGATGTTGTTGTTGTTGTTCTTCACATCCTGGTGCGACGCTTTCCGCCGTCGCCTGAGCCGCGTGGTACATGTCCCGGGCGGATTTCATCACCAGAGTCAATAGGAGGCTCCGGTGGAGACGGAGACCCCCACGCTGGCTACGGGAGCTGTACAGTTTCCCCAAAGCCACGACCATGATCCTCTTGGCCTCAGCGCTGACCTCCATGTCACAGCTTGTTTTGAAACTAGTCCAGGACAAACAAACGGAGGTTATTTCGCGGATTCAATCTCTCCCTTCTGACTTCACGGGCAGACACAAATACAGACTGGGCGCAGGGCAAGTACTTATCACCTCGCTGACGTCACTCCCCTAGCGTCATACGACAGCGCCCCGCCCCCCCCGGTCTGATACCCGGTATGTTATTTTAAACAGCAACAACTGGTCAGGCCTCTGTGGCTATTTTAATCTACCGGTGCCCTTTATCAAGATATGACGAGCGAACGGTTCAAACAGAAGATGAAGTCACAAGGAAGACTGAGACTGTGATGAATAAACAACTAATAGAAACCACCAACATGCACATAGCGGGGGATATAACTATGAGCTAGCCTATAAACAACAAAGAAGGAAGACTGTCCAAAGAATATGGAAACACATTCAGGCCATCAAATCCTGCCTTCAAGACTGAAAACAGGTGAAGATACTGCAAATATAACCCCATCGACAACAACCCCCCCTAAGCTGTTTTATTTGCACAATCATGACACATGGAGCAATAGAAGTCAGTTGTGGTAACTTATTTCTTGACAACAGCTGTTGGGTGTTGTGCTACATTGTTGGATGGAAACCTATAAAATGCCACACTACACTCAGTCTGAAGCATATGCATTTTTTCTTTTTACCATAACAGAGTCATGCATAATAGCTTAATTTATAGTTTATCTATCTAAAAAGTATGTTGCTATGTTTTAGCGGCTAAATCACAATGCTAGATATTTTATCAGACAAGTTAGATAAACAGGTCACCACATGCAGACCAGCTCTGGATTTTGGACTTTGGACCAGCAGCCCTCCTCCCCCTTACAGTAGTTTTCCAAAGCTAGGTCGAACACACACCTCTCTTTGCGCTGTAGGCTGTGCTACAGATTGTGTTGATCCTGAATCTAGTTTTGATGATAAATGTGTTTGGTAACTGCACTTTTGCAGCCCTGGGAGATATCTTACAGTGTTGTTTTAAAGTTTGGCATCATAAGGCATCAACATAAATAATGAAATTGCAAATGTAATGGGCGACTTTTCAGATTAGCACCTATTCACAGCTGTTGCATTTTGCCCTTTAGATTTGAGGTATTACATCTAGCCTACACGACTGGTGTCTCCTTACATACATACTCTCCATGCAGATTTAAAGAGAGTCAGGTTAAATAATCTCTTCCACATTTAAGTAATTTGCTTTGCTAACGTGAAACAGAAACTTGCTGTGTTGTTAAAATACCATCAAACAGTGAAATTCATTTAAGGAGCCTTGACTCAGTCGGTAATGTTCATCAGGCAAGTGACTTCTAATTAATCCCAGTAGTAGAAATAAATGTCAGGCAATTTGGAATGATGGACATGTTTCAAAATTATTTCCAAATGTACAAATCATAAATTGGCTGCAGTGCACTTGGTTGATAAGCAAAAGCCGAAGCAGGAAAAGTGTAATTCATAAAAAATGCGGCATTTCTGTCCATTTTTAGTCTCACACCAGCAATGAAAACCAATTCACTGCCTGAGCAATGTGGAACAGTCAAGAGGCTGCTGGTTAATAGTCTCTGAGCTCTCTTCCAGTCTCACCCATCCCCCAGTGAGTGTTGCTTCCTTTTGCAGGAAAAAAGAAAAGAGGGAGGGGGTTGGGGTGGAGGTTAGCAGATGCCCATATTAAGCACATCCTGTTTCTGTGGTACATGCAGAGGAAAACCCATGACGTGAGTGGGAGCCCTCGTTTCCTGAAGCCATTTAAAGTAACAGCAGCGAGGATTGCGTCAGGGCCTAGCCACTTCCTGGAGACCATATATGGGCAATGGAATCCATTCCTCCAGGTTGTGTGATGATCAGAAACTACACAGTAATTTCATATTTCACTAGGAGCTTGACCTGTATGAGTAAGTATGACAACATAAAACAATATGTTCTACTCTCGTGCATCAGTTTGAAGGTGTGTTTTCCCTGAGGATTTTAGCTTTTGGAGGGAGAGAGAGGGACAGAGAGAGACTTTTTTTCCCCCCAAGCTGCACCATAATTCCAGAGGAATGTGTGGAATGCAGGTGATTGTTTCTGGTGTGGCTGTATTCCAACAAAACACCAGCTGCAGAGGATAACAGGCTGACGTTTGCATTTTTAAAATCTGATGCAACTATCAGAAAAATGTCTTTTTTGGCAGTAATGAATCTATATCAATATCACATGACCTTCTGGCCACAAAACCAGTGAAAGCAAGAAAAAAGAGAAATTGGTATTGACAAGTAATTCATAACCAATTAGCCCCTTGTGCCTAGTTTTGCCTATCTTACAGACACACTCTTTGATTTTGTCACAGTGCCAAATGTCAGTCCAGAAGGCCAATATTTCCTCCTATCCTCCTGCTCAGGTTTTGAAACTCATGGTTTCATAGTTCACAGTTGAGGTTCAACTCATCAACTGGAGTGGAGGGAATGTTGTTTTGGGTTCACCTTTGAGCGCTTAGCACATCACTGTACAATAGTGCTCCCCTGTGGTCATAATATGGAATTGAAGCAAATGTGCACTTGGGAGAAGAAAGAACTGACCTGGCACACACTCACCTGTAGACCTCACTGAGGCATTAAACACTCTTACCTTTTGCCTCTGCTCATAGCCCCTTTTCACTAGAATAGGCTGATGCATCACCACATGGTCTTCTTGGCCTGCATTATTTAATTATCTTATTAATCCAATCAGAATTGTGTTTTTCCATACCAATGCAAAATCTTGCACTGAAATTTGATCACCTTTCAGAACTGCTGAGATGCTTGCGTTCCACATCTGGAGAATTATATAACCATCGCATTGGACTGTAGTACATTCCTCTCCAAGATATTATGTCTTAAACATATGTTAATTAATGTTGTCCACCAGAGAGCAGTAAAATATCACCGCAAACAGACAAGTGCACAGCCACCACATCTCGTTGGAGTCATATTTTGAGCCACCGACAAAAGGAATTCTAGCTTTGTTTTTGTCTTCACAGATTCCTGAGGAAAAATATCTAATTAGGTGTTTGATGTTCATCACTAGACATCTGCTAATTTGTCTGTCTGCTGTATGGCACTTAACCAGAGATTAAATGTGCAAGCAGTAAAAACAAAACAACAAGCTAAAAGAGGCTTCAAAGCTCCTTAGGGCAAAATTATGGGATAATTATTGTACAATAAGCAACCATTTTCACATTACACAGAGTCAACTGATTCAGTGTTAATATGAAAAATATACATTATTGTAGGTTTAAAACAGTTATTTGCAAAAGCTTGTTCCTTGCTTACAGCACAGTTCATTAATGTGGCAACAAAGTAAATGGAGCAGGCAAAACAGTGGCTATTTCATTGAGCTGTACAGTATATTTGCATGGGTCAGTTATTAGTGTGTTGTATGCCCCAGTTTTCCTCTCCTCAGGTGGAGAAATTCTGTACTGCCTGGAGCACAATGGATAGATGTGTTTTTCAACTTAAGTGCCTCTCCTTCTGTACAATTTAGCATTGTCAACAGGTTTAAGTTTGAACTGTTGAGCTGGAAAATGTAAAGTTGTTTGTTCAGTCTGATCCACTACATCTCCCGCAGTTAGTTGTCTTGACAGCCTTTCAACACTGGGTGGTGCAATAATAAGGGAAATTTAAAAAGATTACTAGATTCTGCTCTGGGCGATGCACTGTTTACTATCTGCTTTTGAGGCAAAGCTAAGTTTTAAGGAGGTCACATGCAAGGAAAAGAAAAGAAGGTGCCAATTATCTCAAATACAGTCAATATTCAAAAGATTACACTGCATCATTCTGAATTTGCTGATTTAGTCACATTAGAAACATTAGAAACATACACTGAAAATAGAGTGGCACTCAGTAGAGCTCAAACCTCTGCTAAGGCCAAACAGTCCCGGTCCGGACACATCCCTCCACCGAGTTTGATGCAAAATGGTTTAGTACTTTTTGTGTAATCTTGCTGACAAATAAACAAACAAACAAACCAACCAACAAACAGACATGAGTGAAAAGACAACCTCCTGGGCAGAGGTAATATTACTGGGTCATTTGCAATCATATACAGACTGAATTTTAAAGAGATTTCCAATTATTTTTGGTCAATCAAACCACCATGAATAAAATTAG
>BRZM01005037.1:12217-39688 GCA_033238685.1 Lates japonicus
CACTGAGAGAGATAATGCGCATCTGGAAGGTGACACGGTCACAGGTCAGTTGCGCTATTCGGCACAATTTGGTACATACCGTGGCTTGACTGGGCTTCGCGGGCTGTTTGGAAAACTTCACGGCTTTGTTCAGTCAATTTCTTTCAGTCCGATCAACTCAACTCTCTGCACATTCCATTCCTCAAAATGAAATTTGACAGTTTCTTTTCCTGTTGTATCAGATGATGAAGTGACCACTAATCACTCCTTCCACGCACACACACTGCTCACACACACCAGAGCTCATACACTAATTACAGGGAAAGCAGTGACTACATGGGGTATTACTCAACACCAACAGGAAAGAGGTAATTTAAAGGGATAACCAATGGAGCTGAGTAAGATGAAACTAACGAGGTTCATGGTTACACAACTTTCAGTATGCAGTCTCATGAAATTCCTGTCATTATTTGAAATCATGCTGTGTGCTGACTCTGATAAGAAGGCTGCACATGGGTCTCCTCAATAATGTTGTTTGTCATTCACTCGGTGTTGCTTTTTCAACCTCAAGCAGTCTCTGATCTCCAACATACAGGATCTTCTCTTATGTGACAGAGAGACAGTCAATTACAACCTTTATGACCTCTTTCAGCATGCAGAGGGAGGAAAGGTTTAGGGTTTGAAAAGGTTATTATTATTTTGCATAGGTAAATGTTTGAGTTTGCCGCCACATACATTCAAGCCACAAAGCAACAGAAATTACCCTTCAAATAAAAGCACGTGCTGAAGGAAGAAACAATATTAAGCTAATATTGGGTTCTGGGAATATTAAATGAAACACAACTCCTTGTGTTAATTGTTGGTGTTCTTCACGGGTCATGCTGGAACTTTGAGTTACTCATATTAAGCGTGGTTTTATTTTATAACTCAGCGCTCTCATTTGATGCTCCTTGCCGTCCCTCTCCGCATCGGTAGGAGCTGCTGGGGAAGCCAAAAGATATGATAACTCCTGGTTTGTAATACAAAATGGAAACTACTGGAAAATCGGTTATGGGCGTAACTCCTTTGTGTTTACGTGAACTTACCATCGTGGACATTGATTGTTTAATCAGCAGGATCTTGATGGTACATTCTGAGATAAGGTGGCTGGTGGATATTTAAATAACAACAACAATGACCATGTCTTAATAATAAAAGCTCTGGTAACAGTTTAAAGCCTGGTTACCGATATAGATTATCAGTTTTCATCTCCATTTTAATGGTGACATAAATCTATCCTTGCAGAAATGTGTTCTGTATTTTGATATATTACTTGACATAGAACAAACAATCGTAATTCATGACATCAGGAGAACCTCAGCTCTAGCTCGTCAGGTGCTAAATTATTGAAAGTTAAAAAATATTTAATCAAATGTTGATGGAAACAGTCTGATCTTGTTTTGGTGCTGCTTGTCACTCAGGCTCTCAGGTCCATGCCTTTTTGGGGATATAAATAAATGGATAACAAGCGCCTGCCACCGGTAAAGACCGACCGCAGGTCGCGAAACCGACTTTACAATCCACCTCACTGGCGCAACCATTGAGCGGATAACCGAAACGGTGACTTTTCAGGAAGAAATGAACTTGCTTTTCGACTCCTCAGGAACAAACTGGCGGGTTGATTTTGCTTTTTGGTGCGTGGGTTTTATGTTGCCGGCATATGGCCCAGCGGCAGGAAGGTGACGGCACAAAGGGAGCTAACAGGGCTACGGTGGCGTGCGTTAATGCCGTTTCGCCGCAGCTTACCGTTGTTTTCTCAGTTGGGTGTGATTCATTGATGAACCAGCAAGTGCGGGGCAAAACTCCTCTGATAACGTTAAAAGCTGAGTCAAACCAAGAACTGGAATGTTAACGAGCAGCTAGCTGAGGAGGCAGGTGGTGCCGAGGCTGTCAAGCTCTCTTAAAGTAGGAGCTATTCATTTTAAGTGAGTCCTCGTGTGAAGGCAATTTGACCCGACCGAGACATTCCTTTGATTTCTTAACTTCTTTTAATTTTTAATGACAGTCAATTATCTTCAGCAAACAAAATTAGTTGATGGAAGTTTTTTCAATTTCATTGTTTCATTATTGACCGGTTTTCATAACACTTTATCTGGCAGGCAAGGAGTAGAAACTGGTTCAGATTATATCTGAGACCCATCGTGTCTATATGACATCATACTGCTTTCCTTCTTTGGTTTCTAATTAAAATGGATGTTGAAGATGTGTGGCTTTCGATCCTTTTCAGCTGTTGTGGATGTCATAGCATGAGCCTCTGCGCTGTTAGGCTTCATGCCAGCTTCTGTATGGTTCAGCTAAGCCTTTGCATGGAGCAGTGATGGGCATAATAAGGTGCTTAGCTAAAATAAAGCCAGTTGTAACCAGTAGTGTGTAAATTTGCAGGTCTGCCCGCCTGCTGTGTGGCCCCTCTCCACCAGAAACTGCTCTATTTGTCCCTCCTGGTGTCACCCTTACTTGTTGAATAACATGCCAGGCCAACTGACTGGTGACCCCCTAATTCAGCTTTCTCAGCTTTCCAGGATCTGTTCTTCGGCCATTACCTCCACTGATGTTGTGTTGCAGGCCGCTGTCAGTTTAAACTGTCAGCTAATACTCTGTTGCAGGCTGATTGAGCCACACTATTTCCCTGTCATTATCTACAACCATGCTCATAAGTGTCAAACAAAATTCTATGTTGACCATTGTTATTAAACCTATAAAATAATTCTCTGCCTTAGGCTTTAGCTAACTTTTTCCATGATAATAGGGCATGACCGGTTAATGAAGTTTGACCTCTCTACTTAATCTGTGGCGGTCCGTGCATTTAACTGTGTCAATGAAAGCAACAGTCACAGCTATGAGAGAGAGAGGGTGACTCTAGGCATGCAGCTAGTAATGTCTCTAAATGTTTGGTGCTTTTGCACTATTATGTGATTACAATACTTTGCGGTGCAGACGTTCTGTCAAAGTGTGTGTCTTGTCCATCCTTCTCTCCTACATCCAGAGGACTGAACCAAGCTTTCCAGTGTTCCTCTCTTACAGATGGAGGCAGATGAGTGGTACTGACTCCTCAGCTCCCTTGACCACTTATAGTACCCCCTAGAAAGTAGTGTTGGTTTTCTTCCTTGTTTTGCTCTTCTGTCTCTCTTTTCCAAGTCTCTTCGGACTTTATCCAGAACTCATCATAATTGTTCGATGTCCATAATAGACTGTTCATCATAATCTGGGGACGATGGAAAAAAAAGGATATTAGCCGAGCAGTTGTAGTGTTGTAAAGGGATGCTGTGTGGTTTTATGATGATCTGGTGTTTTCCAGGCATTATTGCTTGGGCATCTGGGTGCGTGACTGCTCATAAATCAGATCTTAAAGTGGAAGAAGTGTGTATGCCTTAAAGTGCACAGATGAGTCATGGAAGTGGGATGATGGAAATTCCTCCTCAATGTATAGACATAGGTCTGGCTGCCTTCGTATCTTCCTATTGATTGTACTTTATTTTTATTCTTACTTTCCTCCACGCCTTCTCTAATTCACTCTGCTATTCCCTGTTCCTGTCATTTATATTTTCATTTATCCCCTCTCTCTTTTCCCTTCTTGCCCATCCAGGTCTGAGTCAGGAGAGGTGGCCACCTTCCTCCAGCGGCTGCCCAGGCGACCGCCTACAGCGGGAATGTCGACATGCATCTGACCCGTTGGAGGTTTATGTCTGCACCGGCGAACTGTCAGGATACTGTGCACATCTTCCAGCACTCTATCCCCACGGAAGGCAAGCCATCACAACCAAACTCAGGTGGGACAAAATGTGGCGGCAACAATCAGAAGTGCACAATGATGCCACATTTGTTCCCATCACACACACACAGTGACCAACAACACCGTCTCTCTGATAGTGTTGCACAGTTGTTTATTGAGTGTTGCAGAGATTTATAGACAGATTGTGATGTGAATAACCAGCAATATCAGTCCAGTAAATGGAATACGTATAATATATATAATTCATACATTTCTGTAAATTCTGATCGCTGCCGTTACACTGTGGAAGGTCATAATATACATTTCTTATGAAATTTAAAATACTGTTTTTTTAAGCATATACCAAGCTTCACCTGTCTCTCTCTGTTTGCATCTTTGTCATCATCATTTTGTAAAAACCTTTAAAAACATAATCTAAGTTTACAAGTTTTTTCTGGCTGAAAACCGTTTGATATGGACTTCAGTGCCTCTAGCCAGAATTGAGAGGTGCAGCTGGTCCCACTGTGTGTTTGAGCTAAGGATATAGTGTGAAGCTACAAAGGGGTGTTTCTTACTCAAAAATAGACTAAATGTCTCAAAAACTGTCTAAAGAAATAGATATACTTCATCATCAGCATCTTGGAGACAACTCAAGCTGACCACGTTCCAAAACCGACTTGGCAGGTCCATACTTCCGCAACATGGTTGACCAGAAAACCTACAGAAACATAGAAACTTTCTTCAGTCTCAAAAATTGCAGCCTTAAAGTTGGAAGGACACCCACACATGCGTACAATGGGCTTCTTGTCACAGTGATTATTAAACTAAGACAATTTGGTTCAGCTCTCAACTGTCTCTGTTTTCTTTTTTACTCAGGGAGATGTTGGATCTTCTGGTGCCTCGCGTCAATAGAGCTTCCCACTTCCATGAAGAAGTTTAACACAGGAGTTTTGAGAACAAGGTCAGTCCTATCTTTTTCTGGGACAAGGTAAGCACAGAAGCGCCTGTCTGTTTTCTGTTCCACATCAAAAGTGGCGTTTCCTCCTTGTGGGCTTTGTAACATTCTTGCTTTTGTTGCCTTGTTGCAGGGTATAAGCTGATGACTTATCATTTAGGTGTTTCAATATCTTAATTTCCTTCATTGCTATTTCAGTTTTTAGTTATGATGTGCAACATTCGGTAGGTGTTTTGTTGTTTTGCTGTCAGGACACGCATGTGCATGCATGTGCACTCGTACAGGTGTTGGCCCATGCAGCCCTACTGCCATACAGTCATTATCCCTAAAACCCCCTCTTTGTGCCTTGTGGTGTTGCTCTTGGAGTCTACGTCACAGTGACACCTCCTAATTGTTATTATTTCTCTCCGTCTCTGCCTCTCTCTGGCCTCATGTCTTTTTCTGCAATGTTTGAAGGCAGGTGGTGGTTGCTTTTCATGGGCCACACATGCAAGACAGGACTATGTGCTGTAACATTAGTCACAAGCAATGAAGCTGTCATGTAGACCCTCTAAGGCATACCCCAGCCACTCCTCAAGTCTTTTCTGACCTCTAAAAATACTATGTTGCAATGACTTGGTACTAATTTTCCTTCCTTCCATGTTTGGGTGTTATTTTCCCACAAAGCTGCATATTCCAAGTCTTTTCGATTCATTTGACTATATAATTAACGGGTGTGTTTACTGTCTTGGGACAAAAGAGGCTGAAGTGTCACAGTTGTCAGTTTTCAAGTCCCGATATTTGTGACTTAAGTCTAACTCAAGTGCCTGTCTCAAGTATAAATGTCTGCATTACATAAATTAGATGATAGCCTTTTTTCTCCCTATATTTACCCTCCATGTCTCTCAGTCATGTTTGTTCTCTTTTCCACAGGTTGAGCGTTGCTACTACTTCCTCCAAGCCTGCGTGGAGACGGCACAGAGGAAGGAACCAGTGGACGGACGCCTAGTCCAGTTCCTGCTCTCCAATCCAACCAATGATGGAGGACAGTGGGACATGCTGGTCAACCTCATTGGTTAGTTATTAGGATAATGAACTGTGTTGAGCCTCTAACAGAAGAAAACAGGTGGAACATTAGAACTATCTGACTGGGTTAAAAATATTGTTTTATACTGTCCTCTCTGCAGAAAAGTATGGCGTCATTCCAAAGAAATGCTTTCCAGAGTCACACAGCTCAGAGGCCTCACGCAGAATGAATGATATCCTCAATCATAAGGTACATTTAGACATTTCCTGCTTTTCAAGCTTATTCAATCAAGTTCACATACCAGTAAATCATATATTTGATGAAGTGGTGCTGACTGTTTGTGTTTCACTGCGTGTTACAGCTGCGAGAATACTGCCTAAGACTGAGGAACATGGTGGCAAGTGATGCTACTAAAGCTGAGCTGTCTGATGCTATGGACACCATGATAGAGGAGGTGAGACTGAAAGAGCACACACAGCTGTTTCCTGTAGAATATTTTATGTAGGGCATATCCACCACAGGAACTTTCATGGAGAACCTTTTGAGGAACTTGAGACCATAACCTATGCTTGACTGGAGGAACTAAGGTCTAACTTCAGTTCCTGTATTATAAATTCCAGTTGCAAAAAAAAAGCCCTTGCTCCGGGGGGGTGGTACTTTCCAAAGGTTCATGAACTCTCAGGGCAGAATTTGCAGTGCTGAAAGTTGCTGATTGACCAAACAGAGATCTTGCAGCTGCTACAACTGTGTGAAGCTTGACTGACAAATTAAAGAAGTACTGGGTGAGTCTAGTATCAATGTGAGCATGAGGGATTTATTTACTCATTCCTCATTCATCTTCCTGTTTTAAAAAAGTTTTTAGTCTCCTTTTCATTCACTCACTACAACCATCCAAACACTAGAATCACTCCAGTGTAAATACAGAGAACTACAGGATGGCTCTGTGTTGTTTCCTCGTGTAAAAATTGCGTCTCAAATGCTGCTGTCATTTTTGATCTGTCACTGGTCTGTTTTCATTAATCCTCAGAGGTAGCAGAAATGCAGAAAGGAATGCGCAAAAAGGAATTTTAGTTCTTAGATTAGTTCCTCTGCTTTCATAGCTCTTGAAGTGATTTGGTAGAAAAATGCAGATTATATAGTGTGATGACAGAGGATTACATTTATTAAAGACACACCTGTACATTCAGATTAGTGTGTACATACATATTGAATAACTGACAGAAGATGTTTTATAGTCTACACCTTCTGTAATGTTGTTACATTGTTCCATTTTAACCAGAAGAGGGGGCTGTCAAATAATAGTTATATGAGAGGAGCAATGTGGAGGCTGAAGTGATACTCAAAATGGGATGAGGTTAGAATGATAGGTTCAAGGTTCAGTTTAAAACTGTTAATGTATGGTAAGATCAGGGTTAAAATTAGCAATTTAGTAATTTAGGGATGCTTTTGTTTGGCTGTCCACTTTTTGACATTTGATGGTAAGTGCCAGTGATCTACAGCCCAAATAGGAGGGGTCAATTTTATGCTGATATATTTTATCATTAAAAACCTTTGAAAATCCTAAACCAAATAGAGGTATTTATTATTTTATAGTATGAAATCCTAATGCTATATAAATGTTTATGAGAGAGTGAGAGATCAGTTAAAGGGTCAGATGGCACTGGAGCAGGCACATGCCAAGAACTGTTTTTCCCCATTCTTTTTAGAGGTGTCTTTGTCTTTAATGATACATGGAATTATACTCACTGTTGTCCATATATTCACATATTAAATCTTACTTATTTATGGAATGCTTAATGCACCCATTTACATGTGTAATGTGCACATGCCATTTCTGGACTACAGAGTGAGTAAAAGCACCAAAAACAAAAAACAAAAACAAAACAAACAAACAAACAAACAAAAAAACACCTGCACACTTCCCCAGTGTCGCAAAGTTAGAGATAGTGATCTTGTGTAATGGAACAGCCTCATACACAGCATCAGATGATGGACAGGAAAGACCAATTCACCTCCAAAACAAAACAATGTAATCTGCCCTAAGGGGAAGATGAACATGCACATGTAAACAAACACTTTGATAACACTACACACATAATTCATGACACTACGTGTATGTATGCAACAGGTAAAGCTGTGTAGGTGTGTATTCATATATGAACCTTTATTCCTGCTTCCTGTGTGTGTGTGTGAATGTATGAGGGGCCAGTCAGTCAATCAGCCTCCTATTGAGATGATTGCACACAGTACAGGGGTCTGGTTAAGCAGCCTTTGTTGTCAGCTGTTTGGTTGTATTGTGCTGCTGGCTGGTTGCTTGTTTAAACAGTCGCCTGTATCTCCCAGTGGCCTCCATGGATGCCCAGCTATCACCGCACATACACTCACACAAAAACTTGTTCACACACAAACATATGTTGTGCAACCGCAAAGACGGCTCCCACTGCACTGCATGACAGTGTGTGGGGGGGGCGGAGGGTTGTCAGTGTGTTTGTTTGTCCACCTGGAAGTGGTTTGTTTTGTGAAACACCACTCTGTCACGGCCGTTGGTAATGGAGGATTCAGTCATGTCAAAAGAACGACCAGTGTTAAAGAGAGCCAAATTGTTCAAGGATATTGTTGCAAACACATCTGACCAGCATCACCCCAAAAACCATAATTTACAATGGGACACTGACTTTAGTAGAAAAAGTTATTGAAATAATGAGTCAAATGAAACATTACCCATTGGTAAGGGATCAACATTGAAATTATGACCAGTAAATCAGGTAGATCTGTAGATGATTTATTCGATATCAAAAGTGAACAAATGTCTTTTTCATCTGCAGGGAACATCGCTTGTACGGAATTAAGCAGACTGCATTTAGAACAACTAGACACATATTAGTCAGTCTACAAAATGTCCTGTAACACCATTTACTTAGTGTAACCCCACATAAATAGTTCTGTGCTATTGTATCATAAATTTAAGGTAATTCCAAACTACAGTATTGTATACTGGATCTGTGTTTTTTAAAAACCAGCTGAAATTTAAAATCATACCATCAAATTAGTCTAAATCAGCACTGAAAATACTTGTATAAGTGAAAACAGATGAATGCCAGAATTGTTGTGGAATTACATCATTCTTTATTTGAATGTGTTACAGTGGTTGTAAGCTGTGTGGTCCTGAACTATCAGCATGACGATTTGTACTGGTCTGGCATATGGCCTCTAACTTCAACAACATTGTTACATATTTACTCTGTAAATTAGGATTGATGTGATAAACTTAAGATGACTGACATGCCAAGAGCATGCCAAGAGCATGTCAGTCATCTCAAGTTTATCACATCAGAGCGCTTCTAGGAACTGTTTGTCCAGATTAGGTTCTCAAACTAACAGAGGTGATTTCACAGACCACTTCATTGCTGTCCATGTGTACATGTCCTTGTGTTCAAAACTGTGGACATGCTGTCATGCTGTCCACGTGTGTTTATAGGCTTACGTAGTTGGTTTTCTTGGACTCTTACAAGTGGGGAAACGAGTGTTTCCTCTACTTATTCATGTGCATTTGCATCTATGCATGCACATGTGTTTCTCAGGATCAAAGTGCCATGTCAGTCCTACTTTGGTGTGTGTGGAGGTGATGCTGTCCACCCTCTCCTATGTGGCGGCTGTGATTGTGCCCTGGTCTTCATCACACCAGCCCCACACACACACTCCCATGACAGGCACCCGGGGTCAGCGTCTCTGCTTCCACTTACTCTACGTGGGGTGTGCTTGATTTATATAAATCCCTTTGCGTGTCAAGAATCTTTTCTTTTTGTTAACACTGGTCAGGCACATTCATTAAAACCAAGCACACGTAACATTTGTCTTAAAACCTTGGCAATAACCCATTTCAACCTGCACCTGCAGTAAGAATGAGCAAAGTAGTCCAGTGCACTAAAGCAGTTTCCCTTTATAGACGCTGTTAGTACCTGTGCAATGCGTTTTTGAGGCAGGGAGTTTGAAAGCCAGTTTTTCTTTTTCATGCTGTATCTGGTGTGTGTCACTGCTCCTCTATAATCACTTACAAGTTGGCAACACATACACACACAAATAAAAGCACATTCACCGGTAACTATACATGTACATGCAATACTTTACACACATGAAACACACACACACAGATGGTATCCCTCACACCACAACTGTAGCCCTTCCATGCTCCATTGCGTCATGGAATCAGAAACACCATGTGCGGCTCTGGTCCTGGCTCAGAATGCATAGAGAGCGATTCTACAAGTCTAATTTATGAGACAGCCGTCAACTCACAGAAGGACTTTTCTTGCTGGAGCTCAGAGGCTCACTGCTGCTTGTCTATTGGCTTGGTTGATTTTGTTGTTCGATGTGGGTGGGTTTCCTGTGCATGTGTCGTTGTTAGCGGCTGAAAGGATAGTCTTACCAGTTGTCCACCCGGTGAATTTCTTTGCACCATTGTTAGAATTTAACAATGGCCACATGTGTTGCTTGTTTACAAAACATGAAAGTTTAATCAAAACCTCGCTCATTTTTATCCAAACTGTTTGCATGGTGTCATTTGCTTATGCTCACAAGTCCAGCTTCTAGACGATAGTTATAAATTCACTTCAGAGCAGCAATGAGGGGCATGTTTTCCTCAAATCATCATTAAATCAAAATCAATAAAACTGGATTGAGTTGGTAACAGGTGCACTCATTGCTTCATTAAACCAATAGATTGACCAGTGCTCACTCCTTAACTGGAGTGAAAAAGCAGGAAGCTACTATTTCAGTTTTCTTTTCTTCTACAGATCATTTTTTAAATGCCTTTAATGCAACAAACTAAAAAAGTAAATGCCACAGTCACTTTTTTTTTAAATCACACTCTTTTCCTTTGTGAAGTTAAAGTCACTGAGGTGTTAGTCAAAAAGTTGGAAGTTGGTCTAAATTCATAGTGATTAAAAAAAAAAGTTGTTTTTTTGTCTCACACAATCAAACTTCATAGGCAGAGAGCTTCAGATGGTTTCAGCAGAGTGACCAAAACTTAAACATCCTGCATACATTGAACGTACAGTAAGCAGTGTTTTTACAATGTCATTGCTGTCTGGACCACACAGACAGTTCAGGAAAGAATGTAGGCTGAACTCAGGGTGCACAGCACTACCATAATCTAGAAAATTTCAAGCACCTTGCTCAAGGTTATCAGTATATGCAGATGTATTAAAGTCTCTTGCCATTGGCTTGGTCTGCTTACTGTATATTTTGGTCTCACTTCTAAATCCCAGTGATTTGTTTGTTTGGGTCACGTAAAACTAATAAACATGCAGAGGGATGCCAGCCGGTCAACACTGGAGCACAGATGCTATCAAACATTAGCCGATGTTAGCCCCAATGGCGTGCAGGCAGTCAGCTTATTGTTTATAACAAGACACGCAAACTCGCTATGTCACTGAAGTGAGACAGACCTGAGGTGGACCCTCTGCTATAGAGACTGATGAGTTGAGGGAAAAGCTGCCTGTTAACAGGTTTCAGGATTCAGCTGTTTGTTAACAGTTCGGAAGTTTAGAATATTAAGATATGAATGAGATGGCCTTTGAAGTTAAAATCCAAACACAAAGATTTTATGAGTAACGCCTGTGGTTGAAGAAGTTGAAGCCTACACTGTGGGTTTGGGCTGAAATCATCTGTATTCTGTTTTAAAATGTAACCATAATAATTTAACTGACAGGACAGTATGATCAGTATTCATTGTTATATTTTTTGATACTCCCAGTGCTTTGTGAAAGGAGTTATTGAGTGTTGAATTAAAAGTCAAGCAAATTGAATGTAGACTGAGACATGGATACATTTACCTAATTTATCCAGCCAAAAACACAGTTTAATCTGTGACCTGTGCTTTGGTGAGACACTGTTTTTGTCAGCCTCCCTATTCTTTCCACTCTGTACCCCTCTCACCTTTTCCCTCCTCCTCTGTCACTCATGTATATCTGTCATGAGGCGGCAGGTGTTTCAATATTGATCCTGCTCTCATGTCACTGTGGCTGTTTATTCTCTGACTGAGGTCTCTCCATCAGCCCAGCCTTTCTCTCACACCTACTTAATTTGCCTTGCCAGGGGGACGGTGTGTGGGTGCACAGCTGAACTGGTATTAAGGGAGATTCTTACAGCATGTCTTGGGGCATCTGAGAGGACAACTGTAAAGTGAGTGGAAAGGTTTAAAGTTACCAGGAAGAGCAGAGTTGTTCTTGGAAGAAAGAGACAAATGAGTAGAAATGGGTGGGTGGGGTGGGGGTCAAGGGGTAGCAGAGATGTCTTGGGAAGGTACTGAGGGCATCTGGGCAAACACAGACCAGACAAGGGGATGGACACCTTGGCATGTCGTCTCGCACACAGGGCAGTCTAAACAAAGTGGTAAAATTAGGAGGTTGAACAGATGCCTTTGTTGACTCGACGCATGTGTGTATTTTTGTGTGTGTCTGTACTTCTGTGACTTTTACGCATTTCTGTGATGAAGACAGGGATTGTTTGTTTGTGTAAGCCAGGCCTGAATTTATGCATTTTTGTGTTTGTCTGTGTGCGAGCATGTGCCCCAGTATGTTTGGGGTGAGAATAGCAGCCTCAGTGGGCTCAGTGTCTAGTAACCCAAAAGCAAGAATGTCATCTTTATGTAGGGTTATTTAATATGTGTTGACTAAGCATGGGAAACTGCTGCCAATACTGCTGTATTTCTCCAGGCAGGGCCAAAAATAATCCCCCCGTCAGCTCTATATTCAGCCAGACAGAAGTTAAATTTGTCTGGATATCAGTAGGGTAGTCAATAAAAATAGTGTGTTAAATTCTTTTGGAAATTTGTCCTTTGTGACACCCATAGTGGAACCGGTGAGTGTGATGTATAACCATTCATCCACTCAATCAGAACAATACTCTGTGTAGTACACACTGTGCTGGAGACCCACTGTACGTGTGCGTCTGCTTTTTGTCAAACCGATGTGTCACTGTCTTCTTTTATCTGAAACCAACAATGAACTGTGCTTCATCTTAATTTCTCTTCCCCTCTTAATCGTACTTCATAGGAAAAGCATCTGCTGAGCCCTGAGAGACAAGAGCAGAGGATGGGGAGAGGTGAAAAGCAAAAGGGGGAAATTCCTGAGATAACTATATCGAAGGATAGAAGGGCCAATTGACAGATATGGCCCAGTCCAAACAACTTGATTGCTTCCCAGGAACTCAGTCTGAACCTCAAGCAGAGACACACATGGAGGAGAGGGAAAGTGTAGGAACATAGGTAGAAATAGAGGATGAAAAGATGGAGGGAGGGCAAGCGTAGGAGGAGGGTAGGGAAATGTAGGAAGTTGAGAGGCCCAAGCTCTGGCGGATAGGTGTATGGGGACATGGAGATGGAGGATTAAAATGGAATTCTCAACCTCTCTAAGACAAGGAGAGAACTAATGTTGCTACTCCAGTTTGACTGATGGTGGTTTCCCACACTTTTCTACAAATGCAAGAAGAGTTCGACAGGCAATATCAGAAATGTATTACTAATTCATCACTTTGGTTACAAGAACTGGCCAGGGTCACAAGAATGCTAAACATGAGCTACAGCATAGATTTAGCATAAAAAACCCAGATTAGTAATGTTTGAGTGCATTTGTAAGAAAGTTAGATGCTCACAGTGTGTATTCTGATGCAGGTGTCCGGGTGGCCAGTGTGTTTGTCTAGGGCCTCCTGGGACCATCTGTTGGGAATTACCCAGGACAAGGACCAAGAACTTCCATCGCATGGGACCCTCACTAGGGAGTTTGGGGGAGCCGTCAGAGCCCCTACTGCAACATTCAGGACAAAGTGCTTGGGCCTTTATATGCAACAGATTGGCAATAAAGGCACTGTTGGTCACTAATGTATAGAACTTATGTTTCTGAGATGTACTGTTTCTGGGTTAATTGTTGTAACACCTTCTCCCTCAGGTCTGCCTTGAGCATCCCTCGACTAGAACCCATCACAGGAGGCTGTACAGTGTCAGGTTCTTGGTAACATGGTTGGGGGCATGCAGCACTCCTGTGCAACAACCAGCCCATCAGCTGCTTAAAAGGCTGCAACAGACTCCATCAAGGAGAAAGGTCTGTGTCTACAGTTACACCAGTTTTGTCCCAAGTGTGTGAATTTGAGCCTGTAGATTTTCTATTTCTTTTCTCCCCAGGCGGTGTGGTTTTGGATTTGCAGCGTTAGGAAGCATTTCATAACACGGCTAGGCATTAACATGATGTGAGTACTCGAGACATCTAATTATTCGTTATATGATTTATAATGATTTGATTATAATAGAAATCACCAGAAAATATCAACAATCCCAAACATAATGAGATATCAAGCATGAATTGTAGTATACTCATCTATCTAACACCATAGATTTTAATATGGCAAAATGGATTTACCTGATTCTCCAAAATAGTTTTAGTTATTTGCAATGCTATTAAGAACATGTAAATCAGATATTAGAATTTATAATATCTTAATTTGAGTATTTCTTAATTTATTAAATATAGTAGGGTAGGATGCAGTAAAACCTTGGCCTTCATGCTGCAGTAAACTTCAAAGTGTATTTTCTATTAAAACATGGTAGTAAAAAAAAATATATTTAATTGCTTCAGTTGCTGAGGACAAATTGACAAGTGAATAAAAAAAAATCATACACACTGAATACTTTGATGTTTTTGCCTATGTCACTATACTGACTCTTACAACTCTGGAATGCATGAGATTTACTCAACATCAACCAGCTTAGCACCCATCTACTCTAAAGTAGATAACTATCTGCCAAAATCAAATTTGCAGTTAACTATCCCTTGTGCAGCACTGTTTATATCACAATCTTATCCGCCCACATTTACTTAAGGTAGAAGGTTCATGACTAGACCAGACCTCGTCTGCCCTCCTTGGTGTGGTCTCTATACGAGGGAAAAGTTGCTTATCTTTTGCCTTCAGGTGCACTTATCTGTCTGAGTTGCTAGCGCCCAGGCTTAAATTGCCCACGGGCTGAACCAGCATGGTGCAGGTATCTGGTACATCTCTACTGAAAGCTCATCTTCAGATCTTTTCTTGTGCAAATAGATTATATTTGGGAATGAAACGGGCCATGGAACCCTCCATTTCTTTCTGATCATGCTAAGAAAGGAATGAAAAGGTAAGACTGTATTTTTAAGCTCATACAGAATCCCAGGCTTGCAGAGGCTATTTTTGGCTTTTATGGTTATCACACCTCTCCCTCTGCACCCCTCCTTGGGCCATATTTATTTTAGAGGATTGTGGAAAGTTAACAGTCAATTATGTCTTTGCCTTTTTTTCCCTTGATGTAATCAGAATGTAGTTTATAACAAAGAGACAGTGTTTAAAGAAAACTTCTTTTCAGGAGAAAATATAGTATAACAATGTGTATCTGGCTGTGTGTGTATCTGTATGTAGGTTCAACCCATGAGCTTGTGTTCGGGAGTTTCAGTGAAGACAACCTCTCAAAGGCAAGCGGCTGATGTCACGGAGACTCTCTCTCACGGCCGCTATGATCCTCCTGCTGCTCACAGACAAAGGTACACTAAAAAAAAAAAAGCAGTACAGGTGTGTGACCGTTTTGTAAACAATACTGGAACATACAGCACAGCAGACCAACAGAGTACACACAGTTTAGATTTCCAGGAGCTTGGCCGTAAAGCCTACGCTGCATATTTAAAAGCTGCTTTAATCGGCTGCAGTTTTCCTTAGTGCTTTCATCAATTTCCCACCTCATAAGTAACCCCAGCTGTCAGGACCTTTTCACCTCATCTCTGCTTTTCATTTCTTATCTCTTCATCTATCTATCTTTCCCTCTCTCAGGATGGGAAAGAGGCTATGAAGTGGAGGTGGAAACTCCTGGGGTGATGGCCCGTGGGGCTCAGGCGCACATAGCACATCATAAACACTACTTTCAGTCCTTTGCTTTCACGGTGTGATGTTTTTCTTACATTTAACATTAATGAATTACCAACCAAAATATATATTTTGACACAAACCCTGAAATTAGGTGATTTCTTTCATACTTAGGCTCTGATTTTGGGTGAAAAAAAAAGTTTCACCCATCGTATTAGGTCTGGTCATAGAATCATATGTACATATACTTTGCAACCAAGTCACTGCCTCTCCATCTCTCTTTTCATCTTTCTCACACCACAGCGTCTCTTGATGATTCACCCATCTTCCTGTTTTTTTGTCTATTAGTTATAGGCAGGATTAGACTATGGTTCCCGTGTTGCTGCTTTATAGACTTATAATTGGCTGTGTCCTGTTTGAGTAAAGACTTGCCGGAATACTTTGCATTTTGGCGGCCCTTATTGTCATCGCCTGTATTATGTGTGTGTTTGTTTTGTTTTGTTTATCAAAACCTCTAAATTCCAGTTACATAAACATAGTAACCACAGAGATAAACCGGCGTGAACCATTGTAACTAGTGAGGCTTCTCCTATTTCTCTCTGTACTGTCTGTTACTTACTTACTTACCACAATTTGTTCCGTTGGACTCTCAATTTTTTGTTTCCCTCAAAGTTAGCGCTATCACTGACGCTTGCCAGTAGTCATGGTTTGACTAGATGTTTAAAAGGCAGATGTATTTTGCGAGCAAATTCACTTATGATAAACTAGTTGAGATGAAATAGTTGTGGTCGACTGTTTTAAGTGTTGATGTAATGAGCGCTTTAGACCCGGTTGAGAATATAACTACTCTCAGAGTTTGATCTGTCAGGATAAAATACAGATGTTTGTCATTAAATAAATGGGTTTGTATTTTACACTTGAGCTAACACGGTGAACCTCCCACATCTGGGGCTTTTGCTACTGCCTGTTATTCCTTCTTCCTCCTTTTCATCTCTGTTTCTCATCTTTTGTCAAAACCTCACACTCTCCCTCCATCTCTGGGCTTCGTGTTTTCTCATAGATTACCGTTATTTCAGTCGATCATGCATCTGGCAGCACACGCAGGCAGTACGGCATGTAGACACAGTGGAGACACCACATTCTACGTATTTGGCAAGACCCTAGGCCGTATGACTGTTGGGAAAACGTAAAACCCTCAATTCCGAAATCCATTGTTTACGCGCCATCTTCCATGGCACCAGCCAGATAGGGAAGCCAGGGCTAGCTATCACAGCAAATTAATAAAGTTGTGAGCAAAAAGTTTGAGGTATTCTGAGTTCACTTGGGAATCCAGGAAGCTGTATTTTGACAAAGCTGAGGAAAGGCATAGAGGCTGAGAGGGAGAAACATAGGAGAGGAGATGGAGCAGAATAAAGGTGTGGTGATACAGAGTGAGAGATCAGGTGAAAGGAAGGAAAAAACAAGGCAGAAGTAGATGTAAAGATGATTTTGGAAAGATCCACACAAGGAAAGTATAGTGGTAACAGCCGAGGGAGGCCAGGGGAAAGGTGGAGTGTGTTTATAAAGGTTTGGTTAATGCTCTCATGAGCCTTTTAATATTCCTACTAGCCTGTGATCTCGCGAGAGGTTAACTTTTCTGTTTCCTCCTCCACAGCCTCTATTATGAGCTCACTCACTCATAACTCAATACCACCCATTTTGAGACAAATGTTTGGCAACATGCTCCCAGAAGTTTTTACTCACCAATTTGATAGGACATTGTACAGAATACAGCTCCTTAACATTTGTCATGATCTCTGAATGAGTTTGACATGGAGAGAGAAAATGAATTCCTTTTCCTACCAGTGTGACTCTGCTGTTAATTCATTAGGATATTATTATTAATGTAAGATGGAAGGATTTCCTTGGTAGTAGGCGTAACAGATTCTTGCAGGAGATGCTTGGTGGCTTCTAAATGCCTCTAATCTATTGCCATTATTTTGCACCCAAACAACAGTTATGCTATCTACTTCATCACCTTTCAATTTCACATTCAGTGAAAAATGCCTCACCACCACAGCTCTGGGGGTGTCACGGTTCCCAATGAAAATAAATACATCATTCAAATATATATTTCTTCATATCAAAATACCACATAATTATTGCTGTGAAATGTAAATTAGCTTTGCGGTATGTATAAGCCTAAATTATAAAAATCAATCAAATTTCTTTCTTATTAGAGTCACACCCCACTTCCCTTTTCATATTGAAACATGCTCAAACTAATTATAACCACGGAAAACCCAAATCTGCAGATTTTGTCATACCAAATAGAAGATTGGATGCATTGAGATAAATAGCTATAGTGTTGCTGATTGTCTGGTAGGTGCCATTAATCTTTTTCTTGGAAGCAGGCACAACAAGATGGCCCATAGAGTAGCTCGAGTCGGACCACAAGCTAGCCGCCTTTCCATTTCGTTTTATTGATATAATAACTTTTCCTGGCCCAGCCAAGGTAAAACAAATGTTCTTCCATATTTCCAATGTTTTTTTTGTTTTGTTTTAACTTTAAGTGCCCAGTCGAAAATGCTCGTGTTGAGGATTGCTGCTGAAGCTGAAAAGCAAGATGGCTGCTCCACACTCCTCCTGCTTACACTACATCCATCTGTTCTGAGACGGGACAGTCAGACTATCCCTAAAAACAAATAATGACACCCAACATTCACTCACTCACACGCACAGACACATACACACACGCCACCATGCCACCCAACACGCTGGTTCCGGGAAACTCCACATCACAACACACACACATAGACGCCACAGTGAGAACCAGGCAACATGCCACCTAAGATTTGCGTACTTGGAAGATCACACATACACAACACACACCCTGACACGCCATCCCCAATACATTGTTTGGAACTGTGGCACGTTCTTGCGGTTACCCTGACGTCTTCGATAAGTCAGCCTGACAGTGGGAGGGATGCTCTCGTTTGCTCAACTCTGAACACATGATGAGGGGAAAAGAAGAGACAGAGTGGGAGGTGGCATCAGGGAAGAAGAAGAGTAAAATAACTTGACTTCAGTCTATGATGTGGTTGTACGAACTGAGGCGTAACAAACTCCTCCAGGTCTCATCCAGCTTCCAGTATGTGTCAGTTCAGTTCCAGATTTGAACTGTTCTGGTTTCATATAACTTTGAGTCTCTGTTAATTACAAAGAGGACACACACACACACAGACATCTTTCATTTTAATTAATCATTTCAGCATGGGGCTGTGTCCTCTTCCAGAAAGAGATTAGATTATCCCAACATGTCTTCCATCAGTAGAAGTTCAAGGTACGCTTTCATAACCAACTCAGATTTGGCCATGTTGACCTTGCATGCCTACACACACATATATACACACACAGGGAGGGAGAGACAGTCATTGTTTTGTTTTATCAGAGTGGGCGTGCAGAGGTGATAGCAGGAGTGTTGAACGCTGCATTATAGGGTGGAGGAGTGTGAACCATGAGGGGCGGGGGTCCTTCTCGCGCCTCCACCCTTCTGCCTGTTGAAACAATAGAGTTTAGTGATAAAGAACACTTTTAAGCACTTAAAATATGCGTGCAAAGACATTATGTTTGACCATTCTGTTGACTTGTTCCTTGCAACACTCCCTACTCCTCCCCTTTCAGTGGAAGAGGTTTGATTAGCTACATGGAGTGTTCTTAAATCAAGTATTTCTCGCTAAAAGAATGTGTTGTTGCTTTCTGTGTGCAGACAGACTGACTTCAGGCTTTTCCCTCAAATCCTACTATTTTAGCAAAAAATTATTTACAGAATGGAATGTTCACATTTTTGGAGAAAAAAACAGCATCTAAGATGGGGGATGTTTTTACACAGGATTATGTTCAGATTTTGAGGAGCACCACTCTTTTTGTAATGTTTAAAACTGTGTGGCACAGAGGCGTTCCAGGTCTTGTTTATTGAGATTGATCCATTTATTTATTTATTATATTGATAATGATCTAAACATGTTTAAAGCATTTTTTTAATCTAATGTCTTTGTGATACAGATACAAACCAGCTCCATTTATGTAATAAAGAGGGGAGACAGTAAAGTGTGTGTGTGTGTGTACATATGTATGTATGACATTCGGAGCCTTGGAGAGAGAAGAGGCACTGAGAGCAGGGCTGACACAGGATTGTCACCACATTTAGATGTTTCTGACATCCAATAGTGCGATGCATCTTAACCCTGATCCAAGACCTTATACTATGTATCATAGTCCTGCATAGTTATCACATGTAACCTTGACATTTCAGTCACAGATTAGCTTGTTACTTGTTACTTGTTTTCTTCTCCCTCCTTAGAGTTCGCTAAGAAGATTTTCATAGTCCGCTGCCATCATTACAGACAAAAACAAATCTAATCAGACTTCTTAAGTTATTTTTTTCTCTTCTCCATCTGCCTCTTTAGGTTACCTGATCATGACAGATGATTGGTTCTCTGAGTATGTGTATGAGGTGGTGGTAGACAAGAGTTACCTGTCCATCGATGTCCTGGATGTGATGCAACAGGAACCCATTGTACTCCCTGCCTGGGACCCGATGGGAGCCCTGGCGTAACTATGGAAAATCCAGGTTTTAGCCCCAACCTCTGGTCTATTTGACTCCGCCCTATTCCTCAGCTGCTTTTACCTCTCCAATATTTCCCTGACACCTCCTTCCAAAACAGCCTCTTCTTCTAGACAAAATAATAAAGATTTTGTTTTCTTTTTTACTGGACTACCTGTGTCTTTTTTTAAATCTTCATTTCTCTCAGAGTGGAGGTTCACACTGTTATGTCTTTTGTATGTCTGGTTTTCTGAATCTGGGCCTCAGCATTTAAAAGGTGAAGTGGGTTTATTGCATCATAAACACCCTTTCAATTCTGAGGGAAAACCGCATCACATCTGCAATCTGAGCCATGGACACACAGTTAAGGTTGTATTTTTATTTACTCTCTTGTGTGGTCTGCAGTTTTATTTGTATTTTTTTACATTAGATTTCATGTTTTGTCCTTGTGCTCAGAGCTTTTTCACTATGCTAACCTCTTGGACACTTGCAAAACAGCAGTGATATACTCCTACTAGAATAACACTTACACAATTTCCAATAACACACAATCTTCCCATAACTTCCTCTCTGTAGACAACACAGGGTCAACCAGAAAAGTAGTGTAGGTGTGTGTGTGTGTGTGTGTGTGTGCGTGCGTGCGTGCATCCACATCATTTGTTATTATATCTTCTGTCTGTATCCCCCTGATTGGGTATCTAGGAATGTTAAAAGCAGGAAAAGGTCGTACTTCAACAATACTCGCTCATTTCGACACAGAAGGGCTACGTTGCCGTGCCAGGTGAAAATCCAAGCTCTTCCTGCGCAGACTCTGAAATCATTCCTCAGTGACGTTCCAACTCTTCCTGCTTTAAAACACTCCTGTCAAGGTAAGGACTGACCCCTGACCTCCCAGCTGTTAGTCTGTCAGTTCAATTGTTGCTCTTCAACCATTTAGCATGACTGGCCGAGGGTGAATGGGAGACCTGAGACATGACCAGTTTAATGGTGACAAGGAGTGTGTAGTTTGGTGATATGGCTTTACTTACTGCAGGTTCAATAAGTCTTTGTGATCTACAACTTTCCTGTCACATTGCTCTGTGTGTTAACGATGAATTGGCTTTAGAGTAATCCTAAGAATATGAGAACACAGAGGTTAAGTCCACTCTATGAACGCCTATGTCCTCCTACCCGTCAACCTGCATTTAGTATTACTCTCATCCCTTCCTCCTCTTGTTACCTCCTCTGTCCTGTCCTGTGCCTGGCACACACTGAAATAGCTGCAGATGGACCTGTGCCACTCTTCAAACACATCCCAGAGATTTTGAGATGTGAATTATAGCGACAGTTAAGTAGTTTTGAAAAATGTACTTGCCACAGAAGCTAGATAGATGGTGTTGTGAGATTAAACTGTTGATTGATCACAGGCCAAACCATTTCTTTCCTAGAAATCTTCCCTCAGAGGAAAGGCATTTTCTTTTATCTGGCTTTGATTTAGAGGAGAATGTCCGTTGTAAATCTTAGCCGGCAAATTCCTGGTTACTCAATATGTTCAAGGGAAAATGGGAGATGATTTCTAGTTGTTTGCTTTTGTAAAGTCATATTAAGTTTCTGTGATGTGGATTAAAAGATGTAGACTGATTAATTGATTGACAGATTTATATTTGAGTTATAATATAAATCTTCCTTACACAAATAAACCTTAGTTACACAAAAGCTAATTACATTTGCCATGAAAAAGGCTGGAAAAAAACAGTGTTATCTTGAAAAGAAAAAAAAAAGTGAACAAGTTTGTGTGTAAACACCACTGGTGCTGAATTAACAGAGCAGGTTAAAATGTTACGATTATGAAGTCCATGTCAGAGTAAAATTGTATTTGCAGGTTATGTGAGCAGCCAGTGCCCAGTCTGACCTCCAGATGCAATTACTCGCCTCAGCTCACCAGGCTGAAACATCAGAATGAAAAGAAACTATGAACATGTGCTTTGGGACTTGAGGTAAAACTTTTTTGTGAGTATATCAAGGTAGAGTGGGCCCTTCTGATGTTTTATCCCACAGAGACCACAGTTGTAGGTTTTGTCTGTTTTCATTGGTGTTTGAAGGATGGTCCACACACAGCGAAAAGACACATTAGTCAAATATACAATGTTTAAGTACCACCAATAGTACCACTGAATATAATGCAAAAAGTATTTTGTTAGAGCAGTTCTTTCCCACATGCAGCATTTTTCTCACTACGTGGCATCCAGTGGTGGAAAATACAGTAAGTATGATTGTTTTCTCAAGTTCTCAGACTTTACATAACAACATATGATTTTATAGAATATAGTCTTCCACCAACTACTTTCAAGTACACTGTTCTTTTTTTATTTATTTTATTTGTAATGTATGTATGTATCATTGTTGTAATGTATGATACCACTACCCACTGTGTTTGTTGGCAACTTTAAAATAGTTTTTTAAAGCACATTGCAGCACCGTTCAGTCATTCAATCAGCGTGACAGGTGTGTGTGCTTAATCAGGACAGAGTATGCTTCTCAATAAGTAAGTCACCGGTTCACTCTCCTGGATGTTTGTATCACGCAAGTACTTTAAGAAATACTACACTCATCACTGACACTTTCCTGAAGGTAAATTAAGCTTTGTATAACATTCTCTCAGCACAGTATATAATGTTGTTATCCCCAGACTGGTTCATAAGGTTAACTTTGTTTAAGCTACCGTCAGGTATTTCTGTAAATTACCCTTAGATACAAAGTAGCACTAGCTTAAACAAAAACAATTTTAAAAGGGCTCCAGATATGTTGTTTGTTTTCTTTTGTAGTGTTAACTGTGCAGTGAAAATGATGCTTGGGTTTCTGAACCAAATCTTACATGCACGTAAAATATTTATATATTTCTGTATATGCTGTATATGCTGTGTTAATTGTGTTTATTGCGCTATGGTAGTTCTCTTCCTACTGGTTTTATTTCAGTTTCAAAGCTTTACAAGGGCATATCATGTAAGACTTTTATTATGATGCATTTACAGGAAATACTTTGTATTAGTCGCTGCATGTGTTTGTATATTTTTGTGTAAGTGCTTTTTTTCAGCAAGCCTGTGAATATTCTCATTCATCCAGGTCATAGTTATCTCAAGGAAGTTTTAATCGAAAGCAACTGGACTTAGTTGTAGTCTAGGAAGACGTTTCACCTCTCATCCAAGAGGCTTCATCAGTTTGTGTTCGCATCTGACCAGGCTGGGACTGGTCCAACTTTTTATCAGCACTTTATTTTTCATTGGAGTATTTTTAAATATTAACCCTGATAATATCTGTCTGTCTAATGTTGGTCTTTCTCCTGTGACAGTTTGTGTCTTCCACAGAGGTGTTTAGATGCCATACACCAATATGTCTGAACAGTGGATTTTGAGGGACATGAAAAGTGATCTTTGCTTAGCAGAGGTGGGTGATCAGGTAACACAGGTAACACAGGCACAGGTCTCAATATCCCATAAATCAGATTTAACCCCTACTTGGTATTCCAATGTATGTTTAAATGTATTGTATGTTTAAAGGGTTTTAAAAGCTTACATAGCGATTCTCACATGTTGCTTCTCTTTAGGGCAGCCTGTAAAGGCTTATTGTGGGTATATTTTAAGGTGTGAGATGCAGAACAAAGCAGGATTGTGAACTTATGACCCTGTCCACCCTGGCTTACAGATCCTGATGTCAAAAATGAGTCTTATGATAGTTTCCATGTCCGGCTGTTTGTGTTTGACAGGAGGAATTAGCCCACTGTTGAACCATACAGAACTCTTCATTACACACCTGGTCTCATTATTCTCTTCCATTTTTTCCCCTCTCTTCTTCCCCTTTTTAGTGTGTGTGTGCGCGCGCATTCCTTGTGTGGATTTGTGTGCGCTGCAGTGAGGATTAACCTAGTACTTCAGCTGATGCTGATTGGAATGACGTTCAACACACACAGGCTGGCTTTTAACAAGAAGGAGAGACTGGACCCTGTGTGTGTGTGCGACAGAAAGAAAGAGGACACTGATTAGAATTTAATGTCAACATGACAGGAGCTGTGTTGTTAGTCTGTGTCTGGGCTGCCCTCTTTTATATCTTATCTCCCTCCCGCTCTTCACACACACACACGCACACACAATGGAGGCTAAGTACACTGACTGTACTACTGTACCTGGCATAGTGCCTTTTGGCCCAGTCAGTTGCAGGTGCAGGTAAATGGGTTAGTTAGGCCAGGACACAGACAGGCTGGGACTTAAATAATCTGTCTCTCACACTCCAACACTCTCCTCATAATGTGCACATTTCACCTTGCTGATTTCCTACATTTTGTGACCTAATTTATGTACCTGTGTTCCTCTCTTACTCCTCTTTGGCCCTCTTATAAATATGCATCAAGGAGTCTTGGATTAGGGGCAAGGATCCTTTTCTAAAGCTCAGCATGTGTGTGTTTGGGTGAGAGAGTGTGTGTGTGTGAGTGAGTGCCTGCATGCTTGAGTATGTGTGTTTGTGTCTTAAGCCAGGCAGAGCAGAATACGGGCCCGCTGTAAGCCCAGGCATGTGTGATTTGTGTGAATGGGTTTAGTGTGCGCTGATGGGCGACGTCTCGGACACTAGATGACCAGGCGCTCCATAGACAACGCAGCCTGTCCTGCTAAAAATATCAAGGTAAGACCATGCCTCCTGTCTTTTTACAGCCCATAATTTCATTACCACTGGGTTCATCATTTATAATCACTGTTCAGCTCTGGGCTATAAATCTATACTGATGGCCATCTCTGTAAGATGTGTACATATGTAGTGCGTGTGTGTTTGCCCAGGTCCAGTGATATTCCAATATTTTTTCTTTTTTCTTTTTGAGACCTCTCATATCAGTCATTTATCCTTATCTTTGTTAAGAATTAAACTATGAATTAAATTAGAATCTGTTTGATTTTGGAAACAAATTAGAACATTTCCAGATATGGGGATTAATTATTTAACAGGGATATTTTATGCTTAAATGTGTAATGTGGAATCTGTGATACACACAAATAAAAGTCAAATCCAAAATCTTGTTATTTTACATAAGTTTATTTTTGATTTAAAGGAGAGAAAATTCATATGGCACTATATGATTTTGAGCAACTCTTCCATTCTTTCTCTTTGTTTAGTGAAGGAATCAAAAGTTTCTTTTTCTTGTGTGTATTGTATGTACTATACAAAGGAGAGGCTCAGAGAGGGAAACCCATATAAAAGCTGGTTGTTTTACTGATGATCTATCCATCATTTACTTCTCTCTCTGTCAGTTAATTTTGGTCAGCACTGGATGAAGAATTTAGTGTAGTTATTCACTTTTCAAACGTTTGTTTCGTATTATCTGGCACTGCTTAACGGGTCACCTCCCGCTGTTCACTTGAGCGCACAAAATGTCGGCATAAAGCCATTCAGTTTCCAAGAAATCCCCAAATAATTAATACATCGTAAGCCATAACCCTCAACCACCCACAGGTCAAGCCACTGCCACTTTTTAAATGGAACTTCAGTTTTGTATTTTCAAGGATGTGTCATCCTATTAGATCTATGGGGAATGTTTACAGTCCAAAGCTGTTTCCTTAATAATAATTTGTCAGATAATTAATGAGGTGGTAATGTTTGCTTTCTCCACCACAACATCTCAGAGATGCTGTGTACAGTGTCACTCCAGGATTACATTGTGACTGTAAGGCCATTAGTTAATAAGCTTAGCAAAATGCAAAATGCATTTCAACATTATCTGACACTAAAGAACGATAACATGTTTAAATTCAAGGTTTTTTTTTTTTTTTACTTAACAGTACAATTATGTAATGTTTGTTGTACCTACTACCCATGATTGTCCTGCTGAATCTGTAGTATTTGAGCCTTTGTTGTCATTAGCCTCAGATCACCAACCACCTGCAATCTGTCCTTCCATGCCCTATTGGTTGTCTTTATTTTTAGTGGCTGTACGTCATGGTGCAGAGAAGTTGAAAGACGCTGGTCCATCCAAATAAGGTGTCAAGCCCATATGGTGTGCTGACAATCTTTTGTTTTCGTAGGTACTGCATTGGTATGGCAGTCTTTTCATTTTCATTTTCAAAAGTTTATTTTATTTTATTATTTTTTTTGCAACCACAGTATGTTATGCATCTTGACTACTATTACACCAGATGCATTATGAGTCATCAGATGCATTATGAGTCATCAGTTTTTCTTCTACAAAGCTGACCTAACCCTCAAGTCATGGTCTATATTAGAATAATGTGTATTATTTCCCATTTGATCTTTGCATGTTAATTAATTTGGCAAGATACAGAAATGGGGTGTTACCCATATCTGCACATTTTTCTGCCTTATCATAATCAGTATTGCTCAAAGTTTTCAATGTATTTGCACATTTGCACATTGTCAATTTGACAACATCTCTAGAGAATTATAACTACTCATAATCAAAAATCTAATTTCTCAGAAGATAGACGTGTCTTCATTATGCTTGCGGGTAATGTTTTCTTCTTAATGCATCCTCTCTTGCCTCACAGATTACTTCTTGTAGCTATAAAGGATTATCTTGATCACAATTTCATATTAAAGCTCAAACACAGAGGAGGTCAGAGGTAAAGACTAGGATGAAGTTGTAATGGGAGTTGATGCTGGAAAATGGTGACATAAAGCTGAGACAAATCAAGGAAGGGGTTTGTGAATCTGTAATAGTGAGGTCCCTGTCTGTAAGATATATGAGCAAGAACATATGAATGCAGAAATACAACAAAACCTAAAGTAATGGTGGTAAACCATCATTACACAGCTTTACACAGCAGCTATAAAACAAGTAAAAGCTGAACATACGGTAGAAAGGCCTTGACTTTCATGACCACATGTGCTCAAGCCAATCTGTTGTCTATGACAACAACAGTCTGTGTTGTCTGTGTTCAGTGTCACAGAGTGACGACGGTTTGTTTATATTTCTTTTGTGTTCTTGGGTTCATGACCCGGCCAACAGACAGTCATGGTAGAAGCTAAAGGGCCATAATTTAATAATGCACACATACTTTCATTTCCCAACTTTGCATGCAACCACAACACAGCAAATGGAAGTAAATCTCTCCTTCAGGGCAGGTTACTGTGCATGTCTTGATAATTTGCCACTTAAAATGTGTTTGCACATCTACTTATCAGGCTGCCCCTCAGTCTGGAGCATGTAAAAGCTAAAAGTGTTTTTCTTTTTTTCCTGGGAGTAGTTTCCTCTTAAGGTACTACAAGTTCCATTGACTAGTTAAGTGTTGTTTGTGCAGATGTGGCTGGAAGTGTAGAGGCTTTCAGACCAGCAACTAATG
>BRZM01005043.1:0-12744 GCA_033238685.1 Lates japonicus
TCGTTGACGCGTGCGATTCTGCTTAAAGCGACAAATGTTTTCCACCTGATGAAGTGACGTCAGGTACATGAGGAAGAGTTTAGAGGTGCACCTGTATGAGCTTAAAACGTTATAGAGACCACCTGAACCAAGGAGTTAAACAAAACCGAACCTTAGAGGTGGCAGATTAGAGAATGCTCTCATCCAAGACGGGTTGAATCGAGCAAGACTGGATGAAAAAGCTTCTTCTGTTTGAGGAAACCCTCAGTCCCAGAGCTCAGGAAGCTCCCTGGACGACAGGTGAAATGTTTTCAAGTATCTGCAACCAGTCCAGCTGCCTTTGGTTCAGCCTTTCTTCGATAACCATGACCTGGACGACTGCTTCTCTTTTTAAAAGCCAGGATTGTTGCACCAGTTTCTGAACTGTTGTTGTTTTCTGTTGTCTCCTCATATCAAATAATTTGTCGTTTGCTGCTGGGGTATTTTCTCCCGCTGAGTTCATAATTGACTCCACAAACAGTCTTGTCAAAGTGAGAATATCCTGCTGTTGGTCCTGAAAATGCTGCAGCAATCAGGTCCAGACACGGAAACCAGCAACAGCCTGGTTCCAGACCTCTGAATCGACATTCACGCCTGGTATTAACACCTACAGCTGGAAGAACTATGTTAGTCGGTGGGATTATGAATGGTTATCGTCTTGTTGCGTAGTTAGCTACATTCCTGAAGCATATGGCAGCAGAAGAGTAGTGAACAAGAGGTGTTGGAGGTCCTTGTACAGAAATAACAACTCTTAAATCAACAGGACAGATGCACCGCTTGCACCAAACAAACATAATAGCAATTTAGCCTCTTTATTCGGCTAATTTAGTGACAATTTGAGATCAAACTTAAAGATATTCCACGCTAAATATTTGTGGTCAGTCAGATATTTAAGGAGGGTGGTTGATCGCGACGAGTCGGTGGACAAAGTTAGCTTCAAAATATGAAATCGGTTGTTCTCTCTCTTTGTCTTAAAGTCTTCAATGAAAGAGAAAGTATTTTAAACAGTTGGAGAATCTATAATAGTGTGTGAAAGCAGTGTAAGTCAGTACTCGTGCAGCGTGAACGCAGGGAGGCTCCGTGCTATAAAACAAACGCCCCTGTCCTGATGTTCAGACGGACGGAGATGTGGAAAAAGAAAAAAGAAAAACTCAAGTGAAAGTTGTTTCTCATCTGCAGAAATCATATTTTGAGCTCAGTAAATACACACACACACACACACACACACATACTGTATATATACAGTTACATTATCAGAAAATATATATAGACAAGCCCCCAGAAAACACACACACACACACACACACACAGAGAGAGAGAGAGTCTTAGAGTTAATTCAGGGTAATTAGTGGTCAATTAAAGTGCTGGGACTTCACTGGCTGTCTGACTCTTTGATGCTGTGGCTCCTAGTGAGACCAGACGCCATCTTGAATTCATTTACAGGCCACAGTGTAAACACGCCACACAGCCGGACTGCTACTCCTTTTCTTTTTCTCTTTTCCTGCTTCTTTACTTTATTTTACTGATTTGTTTATTTGTTTTTCTTTAATTTGCAAATTTGACTTCTTTCTTTTTTTTATTTGTGTGAACGCAGCTTCTCGATCTCCTTTGCTTTTTTTAATTTGTAGCATTTTTTCTTTTTCGCCTGTTTTTGCTTTATTTTCTTTACTCTGTTTTTACTTTTTCTGTTTTTTTCTTTCACACAATAAGCTGCAAAATGGAAAAACTAGAAAATGGAAAGTGACTGATTTTCTTTTTGAAATGTATTTTATTTTTTGCTCTTTACTGGTTTTCTACTTCAGTTTCTTTACTTCTGTATGATTCTCCATTTCTTCCTTTTCTATTCTAGCCGTCTTCATTATTCTACTCTCTTCTGTTCTTTCTGATTCAGGACTCAGCTCTCTAAAATGACTCACTTTAAGTGTTTGCCTCTCAAGTGAAAAAAAACATACCCTGTGTCTCACCATACTTTCCTGGAAACCATCATTATCAGACCTGAGTAAAAAAACACACATCAAACATCCTTTTTCTGTTGGTTGTGATGTTACAGGAACTAAAGCTGACTCAGCAGTTTGAGTCAGAGGCCGAGGTTGAGCGTAAAAAAGTCATGAAATCGATAAAAAGCTGCAGAGTAATACGACGACGATGTGTTTGTGTGAAGCTGAAGAGAAGAGGACCTGCTAACTGGGTTACTGTTGATGGAGAATAGTGGTAAATAATAGATAAACAGTCTGCTGCCTGAGGAGGAGGAGGAGGAGGAGTGGACAGAAGAATTGATTTTCTATTAGAAATAATGGAAATTTTGTTTGATTGTTGAAACCAAAGTGTCGGAAATGTGGGTGTGCGGATGTCATGAATCGACTTTTTCCGCCTTGAAGTATTATTCTGCACACACACACACACTTAGGCCAATTTATCCTTTTCCTGTTCTCACTTACACACTCTTCTTTCTCCAATAACACACACACACACACACACATTTGCACATACACTTTTTTAATGCAAAAAAATTCACAGCCGCTAACACTCACTCATGTGTCGCACCCCTCTCTCTCTCTCTTGTCTCGGCCCCCCAGTGTTTTCTGTCTGAGTAACTCGACCCCCCTTCAGTCACAGGTGCACCACGCTAAGAGACACACACACACAACACACACACACAGACACACACACACACACACGCTGAGTCCACTTGTCTTCACATAGGGGGCTCTAATCATGCCACAGGAAGCCTGAGCTCCACAGGGAGTGTGTGTGTGTGTGTGTGTGTGTGTGTGTTCAGTTACAAGTGAGTTGAAGAATGTGTTTCGGTCCATGAAACTTGCGAGAGAGTGAAGGCTCTACATGTTCTCAATTACACACAAGTATTTCTGCAGGTGTATATGTGTGTGTGTTTATACACGAGCTTCTCTCGTTCTATCATCACTCGTTCTGTCAGTTTTCTATTTTTTCTTCTTTTTTAAATGTTTGCGTTATTTTTAAGATGCTGTGACGCTTTTTAAAAGTCTTTATTCTTTCTCTCTCTCCGTCTGCTTCTGTTTCTTTCCTCACTCTCTCTATTTACGTTCTTTCTCCCTCCCTCGTTTCTTATTTCACTCTCTCTCTCTCTCTCTCTGTGCTGCATCATATGGAGTCAATTAGGCAGCCATGCTCAAACCTCTGTGTGTGTTTGTGTGCATATATATGTGTGTGTGTGTGTACATCTGGTTCACATTAGTGCAATTGTTGGTAGAATAAAGGGCTCGGCTCGGAGGTGGTGGGTGGGATTTCCTTCCGCTTTCACACACACACACATGCACACGCACAGTTTTTCCCTCCATGTGTTTTGAATCAGAAGCATAATTAACCTTCAGAGGATTCAGGGGCCGCGACTCAGATCTCCCGCTATAAAAATACATCTAAAAAACAGAACCCAACCCCCCCCCCTCCGTCCACTTCCCAAAAAAAATAAAAAATGTTTGATCCGCTCTGCGGTGCGTTTGATTCGCTTTCCCACGTCTGCCTTCCGGACGGTGCTCGGCTTGGAACGCAGCAGCGGCGTGAGTTGGTAAACGGAGATGAAACGAGCGAGGAGGAGATGGATACAGTGGACGGATAGACGGGATGTTAGTAATACTGCAGCAGAGAAAAGCAGGAAAAAATCCTGATAACCACTGGAACCAGATAACGTTCGACATGATAAATGACTTTGGTTATTCGAAAATTATCAAAATTGAGTTGTGTGTTGTTGCAGACTTTTTTTTTTTTTTTTTTTTTTTTTTTCCTGCGCCTGTTCTCGGTTCCCGCGGTGTTAAACTGTTTGTGTGAAGGTGAATAAAGACGAGATGAAAGTGAAACCAGCCTGTTGGAAATGAGAGAGGCAGAGGACGGAGAGGAGGAGGGAGGGAGTGAAACAAAGAGAGAAAAAATTGGACAGGCACAGGTGCAGCCGACTGTGTGTGTGTGTGTGTGTGTGTGTGTGTGTGAGTGTGAGTGTGTGTGCGCGAGAGAGAGCGAGAGAGTGTGTGTCTGTCAAGAGGTTTCGTGACTGCTCCTTTGAGTGTTCACATTCCAGCACATCTGCTTTGGATGAAGCGTGGTAAACTGTGTGTGTGAGTGTGTGTGTGAGAGAGAGAGAAACAAGTCGGGAACATTTTTTTAAAGTCTTCTTCTGAACAAAATGCTGATTTGTTTCTTGTTCCGTTTTCCGAGGAAGTGTATTTACGGAGCTGCGTTAATGACAAATCTGTTGGTCATCAACATGGATGTCATGATTTTAGAGCCGCTGAAGGACAGAATCATAAGTGTAGTTGATGTTGAAGTTTCACAAGTAATTGGTTTTCCTTTGTTTCTCTCAGGTTAGTTAGCACATGTGTATAAAATGTTGAAAAATATTGGTTGTAATTTACTACTAGGGTTGCACCCTAAAGCATCTGTCAAGAAGACCCCGAGTCGACTCACAAAATGTCAGTCGACTCATGACACACACAGAGTAATGCAGGTGCAACAGTGTGGCAGGCTGTACATTTAACAATCGAGTCTTAAAATGACAGAACCACGAAACTTAAAACTCCGATGGATAGCATGAGGCAGGGCGGTGCGACTAGTTTCTGCCGGCTGCTCTGATACTCTCCGCTCCGATGAGGATTTTCTGACGGCGTGAATAGTCAGATGTGGGCTCATCCTGTTGAAGCCTGTTGGTGAAAAGTCATTGGTAGTTTGTTACTAAGCACCATTTTCAACAAGCTTTGTCACTGCCCTCCAAAATGACGCATTGGAGTCATGATTATGGTTAACGCTTGGTTGGGTTTAGGCACCAGAAACTGCTTGGTTAAGGCTGCGAACAGATTGCCGTCATGGTTAAAGAAACCATCACTGACTGTTGAAAGGTAAAATGTGAACCTCCACCTCCAGAAATCCTTGTCTGGAAGATGTAAACATAAGTTGCTGCCATTTTTTTAGCCATGCTAGCTTCATGGCTGCGTCTAGTGTTTGGTTGATTGGTCATATCTCAACAACTTTTGGGTATATTGCCATAAAATTTGGTGCAGACGTTCAGGGTACCCAGAGGATGAACCTCAATAACTTCGGTGATCTTTGTACTTTTCTTCTAGTGTCACCATGAGGTTGACATTTGATGGATTGCCGTGGAATTTGGTACAAGCATTCAGTATGGTCAAAGGAACTGAGGAAAAGGAGGATGAAGAACAGAAAGAGCTCCTTCTCTTCCTCCTGCTCCTTCTCCTCTTCCTCATATCCATCCCTCCTTTCTTCTGTCAGAGTGGAGGAGCTAATGGACGAGAGAGGTTGGACAGATGCTCCCCACATTTGGAGGCAATAACTCGAGAGAAGAAGCATCAAACACTAAACAAAGACAAAAAGCTCTCCCTCCTTTTCTTCTTTTCTTTACTCTTTCCATTTTCTCCCTTTTGTTTCCGTTTGCTGTCTTTTCATCTCTGTCCAACTTTTAGCATTTCATTTAGTTCTGTTGTTTTTTTCCAGTCTCTTTCTAACAAAATCCTTCAGGGCCCGGCAGCATTTCCATCACTGTCAACAAGTTAGAACTGAAACACTGCAGAGAAAGTAAAGTTTATTTTCTCTCTTTTTCCTTTAATGTCACAAAATTATTGCCCTCTCTTTTTTCTCAATTATTATTCAGTAATTTAATACATTTTATTTTTGTCTTTCTACCTGTGGTTCGGGTCAGTGAGTTGCACAGCTGGTTGTGTGCGCTGTTAGCTCCATGAGGAATCAGTTTTCAGTGGAATGCGTCTTTATTTTCTCGTGTTGTTGCCAGGGGCGACGCACGGCGAAGCTTTGATGAAATCTGTGATGTTTCGTGTTCTGTGAAGATCCGTCAAATGTCACACCGCAGCGGGGAGGGTTACACAACCCGCCTCTACTGGGTTCTCTCAGGGTTTTCTACACAACAGGCTCCACTGGTCTCTATTAGGGGGTCATCTGTCCTTATTCTGTCATAGAACGCAACAGGTTCAACTGGTTTGTATCCACTGGTTTCTGTGGTGATACAAGAACCATTTTACAAAACAGCTTCTGCTGGTTTCTATTGTGTTTCTGTTATTTCATACAGGTTTGACTGATTTCCATTGTTTCTGTTGTATTTCAGGAGTGGTCTGACTAGTTTCCATTTGGATTCTATTGTGATATTTTATGTATTTACATTTAATAAGGAACTGGCTCTGAGACTTGTTTCTGATGTAGTCCAAACAGCTTGTTTCTGCTGTTTCTATTGTGATACAGGTCATTGTTCATACTGTACAAGGCCCCATTATATCATCACACAGTCAATTAGTTCTACTGGTTTCAATGCAGTTTATATTCTACTGGTTCCACTGGTGTTTGTGCTTAAATACAGAGTTGTAGTGTTTGAGCTCTGGACTCGGACTGTACTCATGACTTGAGCACTGCTAACTTGGACTTGGACTCAAGCATTGACTACATTATTCAACCGTCAGTAACCGTCACTGCTAAGACCCAACCTTAACGACTTGGACTCTCGTAATGGGGACTCAACTTTGACTCAACTCTTAGAGTCTTAGACTTAGACTCTGACTCGAACACTGGAGACACGAGGCCCGACTCAGTAAATTACTGACAGTATAATTTGATACAACTAATCCCACTGGTTTGTCTGTTTGACTTGTGTCTGTTGTGTTCTGACTTATTACACAATGAACTGGTTTTACTGATTTTTATTCCACAGAGAAGTATATGATTGTGTTTTTATTTTTTCTGTAATTCAAATCAGAGTCACTGGTTTCTGTTCTATTATTATGGACTTGTTCTCCTGGTTTATATGAGGATTAGGATTCAAAACAAATATTGGAGTAAAACATATCTGGTTCCACTCGTTCACACTATGTTTCTATCACAGAATGAGTTTAACTGGGATTTTGCAGAAGTTGTTCCACTTGTCTCTATTGGTTTTCTATTCTACATCAAGAACTGTGTCCGATGGGTTCAACTTTTCTCTATTGCGGCACTGAAAACTTGTTCTTCTGTGGTTCAGATCGTAAATTTGCACACCTGGTCATCCTGGTTTCTATTATGACTCTACTGCGGCACACAGCTCCGGTGTGGCTGGTTTATACTCTATATCACTTCATATTTCCACACCTGATTAGACTGGCAGTAGAAATCTACTTGTATTTTCAACTGATTATATCCACACAGTTAAGTATTTGACCTAAGACATTACACAAGGTTTTTGTGGGAATATCTGACCGAGACGTGTTATGGAAAATGGCTCCATATGAAGGTTATTGATTGGACATACACTGGGTTTTTTATTGTGGTTCACATTATTGTTCTCTGGTTTGTGGTTTGCCAGTCGTCGCTGAAATGACAACACGGTCGAGGGTTTCTCTGATTAGCTCAAGGTCTGCTTCCTAACTGTGGGAATACTGATACTGCCATGTGTGTGTGTGTGGTGTGTGTGTGTGTGTGTGTGTGTGTGTTACAGACTGCAGGAAGTGAGGTTGTTATTGTGTCTCTCAACATTCTTCAGACTTGAAGACACACTGCACCTGTTTCTGTCTGTCTGAAACACACACACACACACACACACAACCACCATATACACATACACACACACACACACACATAGACACACACACACACAAATCACTGTCTTTCGTCACCAGTCTAACAGGATTCAATGGGAAAATATCCCTCCTGCTCGACATGAGACATAAATCTAAATATTTTCAACAAGAACAACACAAGCATGTGTGTTTGCGTGCGCCTGTGTGTGTATGCTTCAGTGTGTGTTTTGTTGTACAGGCTTTGGGTCAATAAATGTGGTTTTATGATCAGAGCACAAACTCAGTTCTCACAGGGGAAGAGGAGGAGGAGGAGGAAGTTTGAGGGGATTTTAGTTTAGCTCTAATGACATCTACAGACACTGTGTGTGCGTTTGTGTGTGTGTTTGTGTGAGAATGTGGAGACTGAAGGATATGGCTCCTTAAACTCATGCAAGGTGCATTGTGGGAAGCTACCGACCTCTCCCAGTTGATTAGATTCTTTTAGCACCTTACATCTGTGTGTTAGCGTTTGTGTATGTGTGTGTGTGTGAGAGAGCGAGAGAGAGGTGGGTGGGTGTTTCCTGACCTCAGCCCCTCATTCCCACAGTTCCCAGTGTTCCCTGCTCGCCCGACATCCTAGATTGTTGTGGCGTTTTATCGCTGCGTGGGCGTCTTTCCACGATCAGTCGATTTCAGGAAGTAAACAGAGCCGACACCAGGCTACGCTCTCGAGCAAGACTTTTACTTCACTTTTACTTAACAGCTGAACAATTACTGCAAACCACAAAACACATGGAGGGTTTGAAATTAGACTTAAAGGACGATACATGTGTGCCCTAACTGCAAGTTCGTTAGCCCTATATATTTAATTTGGTGAATATTTTCAAAATCCACGTGTATGATTGTAAGGTTCTTGAGTGCTTATTTTCTTCTACTATTATTACTAGCTGAAACTTGATGCAATTAAAGTGCAATTTATTTTTGAAGATCACAAGAAAAATCTGATGTTTTTAGCTGTGTCAACATTTAAAACTTTAACTGGTCTACCAAGGAAAAGAACCTCATTTTCCACCTTGGCCCATGTAGGGCATTAGGCTGGGCGTTGCCATTGGATGGAAATCATGAGGTGCAGATTAATCCAATATGAATGTAATTTTAGGTTAACTTGGTGTTGATCACCAGTGGGCTAAAACAAAACATGCAAGCTCCTTTTTGTGGTCATTTTCGGGCAAAATCTACTCCCAGAAGGTTGGTAAATGTACCCCATTCGATGAGACTGATGGGTGGTGAAACACTGGTGATACACTGATGGATAAATATAGTAATAAATCAATAAACAATCTACTGAAAATAATTTAAGGCAGTTAAGTCGCCACAGTGCTTGCCATGTGTTAAAGACTTAAAAGTTACACTAGAAACCAGCGTTCATCTCTTATATCCAGCCGAAACTTTGAAAATATCAGAATCCTGAATGAGTTTGATGCGTTTGTTACAGCAGCAGCACTTCCTGCTCAAGCAGGGATCATGGGTAATATACACCATTTGCAGTGTGTTGCAGTTCAGCAAAAGTGGCGCTCGAGTTTATTTTCTGTGCATGAAAACCACTTAACGCTCAGATTCAGAGCCAAAGGAGTTAATTCCACTCGCCAAAACACGGGCGTATTTGCTCAAAGCAAAGTTACGTTGTGTTGCGTTATTGGCATACGAGGGCTGTTGCTGTGCTGTTAGCCGGGATGTTTGGTGCACAGGGGTCCAGAGGATGTAGTGTGGGGGTCGACATTTAAATCCACACAGTCTTGAATCCTTGGTCCTGCACATACGAGGTCCTCAGTCTCTCAGATTCCTCCTTTGGGGTTTCCCCTCAGTGGTCACATCATGTCCTTTACTTTTAAGAACAAGGACAATAAACACAAATGTAAATCAGTGCCAGTTCCCCACCCTCACAAGCAGAACTGAAGCTCTGCAAACCAGCAACACTTTTAGGGATCTGAAGGGAAAACTCAGGAGGAGGTTTTTGTTTGACTGAAAGGTTTTAGAGCTGTTTTCTGTTTTAATAATTTCTCTTAGGGGAGTGTGGGAAGTGGAGATGATGTTTTTATAATGCCCCCAAGTCTTTTCCTTTTATTTCTTCTCTCTGTATTACTTTATCATGAGATTTTTGTGTACCACATCTATGATCCATTCCTTGTCACAAATACTCTAAAGTTCAACAAACAACTCATGTCTTTTTCTGGGGATCAGTAGATTAGGTGTAGCTGTGTGGGTGGTTTTCTTTTATTTTAATGTGAGTCAGTGGGGAGTAGAGGGAGGCGAGGAGGGCGCTTTCAACAGCTGTTCCAGGGTTTGCGTCATGCGGTAGCGAGCTAGCGTCATGGCGGGTGTGCCGCTATGCACACACACACACACATGCACACACACACATACACACTGGGGCATGCTGTGGGGACCCCCAGTCAGAGGCATGACCAAACACAGGCATCAGCGTTCTCATGCAGCTGAGCAGGAGCGTCACACCTGTTTTGAGTGATGATGGAGTTCTGCTGGTTCTGCTCGCTCTCACATTTTACTGCATGTTTGCTGCATAGCGGCCTCCCCTGCTGTTCCTCTTGTTAGTCTCATCAAACTATAGTCTGAGTGAGACTGGGAGAGGATGGGCCTTGGCTGCTTGTGTGTCGGAAATATGTTGTAGTCGTTGCAGCATTAGGTTGGGACTGTAGATACGGCGATGTGGCTACTACTTTAGTTTTAAACTCATAAATAAAACTAAATGTAATATGCGTTTTAAATGTTACATTAAGCGTAAAAACTATATAAAACTTTTAAATCTAGTTTGTTGTTATGATTAAATACAGATGTATAGAAACTTTAAGCTTTCTAAGTCAATCATCATTTTAGAAACAACATATTCTACCCTTATTTTAATCTGATATAAAAGTTTAAAATGCACTAATTTACAAAATGTAATTGTGTATATATATTAATAAAATGTAGTTTTCTTTTGAAATAAGTTTCAAAGGTTTAAAATTAAGCAATTTTTTTACAAACAAAGAATCTAAGCTTAGCCTAGGATGTTTATCAATATGCAGATTTTTTAATTTAAAATCATATTTATTTATTTTACTTTAAGGTTTGAAAATAATTTCTAACCCAAAAATAATGCTGTTATGAAATAATTCAAACATTTACTTAAAATTAAGTCTTTTAACTTACTTACATCTCTTTTATATTTAAATGAAAAGAATATTACGAACTTATTTGTTTATTATTCAAAAACTGATTTTAGTGGTTGTTAGACAACAAAGTTTGAGCGGGCAGCTAGCCGTATTTTCTCCAGTTGCAGAAAGACCGGCTCAGAGGCGGTCGTTAGCTGTATTCACCAAGAGCCTCAGGAAAATGAGAGAATGGAAGTTTTAGGCTGTTTATTGTTTGACTGTGATTTTTCTTCTTCTTTGATGAGAACAAGTTGTGTTTGATCCATGTACGAACTTCTGAATGACGATGTGTTTCTGTGTTTCTGTGTTTGCGTTGCGGGTATGCGCTCCGTCTGCCAGTACAGCGACTACAACAGGGACTCACGGGTTATCCTCCTCCAAACCTCCAGTGCTGGCTTCCCAAAGCTCATTCTTTATACCAGGTACTCACACAGACACACACACAGGGGTCTGTCCTCATCAACTCCACCACTAGATTCCTGGGCTCGCTGGTGATACTGGATCACAGATGAAAATGGGCTTAAAGTCCTGAGCCAAAAGCTAAAGATGTTCTTAGATGGGAAATCAGCTGAAGATTTGTGTTGTACATCTTAGTGGTTGTTGTAATATCACCGAATGCTGTACTGATCTGGCAGGTGCTGTAGGTGACAACAGAGATGTGTCGTTGTTCTTCTTTCAAACTTTGCAGCTGTCAGATAAACCCCTGCCTTTGCAGTGCAAGTGCAGCTTTGCCAACATTTTTAAATACAGACTCCACAATAGCGCTCTATTTGACAGGAGTAAAGTTATCAAGAGTTAATTTTGGCATCTCTTGAGCAGAATCGTCAAAAGAAATGATGTTGTAACATACGAATAACACACCAGGCTGATGCATTTGCAAACATTTCATATTTCAGGACCAGTGAATTACACTTGCAGGTGGAAACAAAAAGTGTCAAACTCATTATAATGTTTATTTAGTCTATTTGGTTGGGTCTGTGTCTGAAAAGAATAATTTCTATAGTTACCTGCAGTAAGGTAGTTAGATTTTGACCAGAACCAGGTCCCGTTATATTATACAGGTTTGTCCAGCTCGGATCTGTGTTAACCGGGGTTATACTTCAAACTTGAAGAAGAAAACAGGTGTCATTTAACAGATGTTTTCAAAGGTAGGATTACCCCAAAGTGAGTCAGAATACTAAACTTCCCAGATAGAAAAGAAAACTGCATTTAGATTAAACTGATCTGAAATCATCTTCTCCTCTATTGTCTGTTAGATGGTCACCACGGTGAAGGATCCCTGGGCATGATAGTAGCAGTATGGGCCCAACAAGGTTACCACGGCAGCATGCTGGGGGCGGGGAACTCAGCCCACGGCCCTGCCCAGGCTCCTCCTACTCGGGATTCACCCTCACGACAGACTGGTGAGCAAAGCCGTCAATCACAGTGTGCACCAACACGGGTTCTGTGCGGTTTGTGACACAGGTTATAACACAAAGGCTAAAGATTACTATATACTAGCTTTGCTGTCACTACATAACTAACCTTAGCATTAATAGCTCTTTCACAGACCAGTCCTAGTGGAAAGTTGCAAGTTCAGCGCAAATTTTGTTCCTTTACTGTGAAGTGGCGAAGTAACACTAACACTGGAGTTAGCATGCTGGTCAACCAAGCGCGCAACCCAGCCAACTTGTCTTGTTGCTTTCCGATGGCAGCTCATGGCATCCAGACTGTCCTTGAAGTAGCACTGCTCAGGTATTGCGTATTCTAACCTCTTGTATTGTAAAGCAGCAGAAGCTTTACATATATCCCAGTTAAAGAGATTAGAGACAACAAAATGGTTTTGAGTTCTCTAGATTTCCCCTTAAATCCATAGTTTTTACATATCCATCCATTTTCTTAAATTGAATAGAAGAGTTTTATGGTGATGTGAGGAAAAAAGCATTAAGATATTTGTATGCTGCATGTTACATTTTAAAAGATTAGGTTGAATATACTAATATGGGTTTAAAAAT
>BRZM01005043.1:16502-38701 GCA_033238685.1 Lates japonicus
AAAGGACAAAGAATGTAAGTATTTTCTTCTTTTAGCGTTGTTTGCACACAACTCGAATACTGACGCAAAAACTTAGCTATAGAAACTAGTATGTAGTACTCAGTGTACACAGTCATTAGTACATTAAGTACTCACAATAGTCTTTGTCAGGATTATTTTCCGTTCTTTGGTGGTCAATAAAGCAGTCTGGCCATTCTCTGTGCCTTTCTCATCAACAAGCGTTCTGGATGTTTTTTTTCTTTCTTTCCACCATTCTCAAGTAAACTCTACAGAGAGACTGCAGTGCGACAATACCAGAAATCAATGATTTTAAAAGCTCAAACCAATGATCAGCATCAAACAGACATTTTTCCTGCCTGTTCCTGATGTTTGGTGTGAACAATTCACGCTAGGCTCCCTGGCCTGTATCTGCAGGGATTTTGCTGCTTCAACTGATTGGTTAGTGCAAAAAACCTCAAGCGTTCCTAATAAAGTGTACTCGGTGGTGTGTTACTAGCATGAATGTCACAGTATATTTAAGGAAAATATAATAAGTAGGTTTTTATCTTTTCAAAGGTGATGGACATGGACTAAAAAACAACATAAAATCTATTAACTGCATCTTCTGAATGCTCTCCCTCCTTTGCGACTATGGCTCTCATTTATGAAAAATTTTCTCCTGCATATGTTTCTCAAATTATGCATCCGCAGAGTCAGGATCTAGGTTTGTGTGTGTTTGGCTAATATCCATATGTGTGTGTGTGTGGTATAACGGTAATCCCTTGGGATGGTTTACTAGGCCAGTGGGTGGCGTGAGGCTTTAACCCCCAAAACATATGCTTCCTGTCTCTCTTTACTATACTATACACCTCTCTAACTGTAAAGAGTCAGTCCTGTAATCTAATGGATTCATTTTGCCATGAAAGGATCTTTGCTGCTTTATATGTGTGTGTGTGTGTGTGTCTAACTTGTGTATGTAATAAACTTTCCATCAGGATCTCTACTATCAGGAGGATGAGCTATATGTCAAGTGTGTGTGTGTGTGTGTGTGTGTGTGTGTGTGTGTGTGTGTGTGTGTGTGTGGCGTGTGTGTGTTGGGGGGGAGGGGGGTGTTGTGTGTGTAGGCACTCATCATCTCACAGGTCCTGAGGTCACTTCCTTCTCTCTAGCTAGCATACTGATGTGTGAAACAGATTTAGTGTATTTAGCTCCAGCATTCACACACACACACCGCTCTTCAATCGGTTAGTATAAATGTAATAGTGGTCTCGTTCTACTGAATTCTGCTCGTTTGAGTAGAATCGCGTCTGTGTAACGTTTCAGCTCGAATTGAACTTTCTCCACTCTGAAAAACTGCCCTGCTTGTGTGGCTGACCTTTGGGAACTTTTGAGTTTGAGAGAGAGAACTGGGCCGTCAAATTTCATGTGGCTCTCCCAGAAACAGCTCAAGTGGAAGTGCATCATGGGACTGCAGCCAGTACGTCAGGAGTCCACAGAAAAACCTTTTTGTTTCCTGCGTCTAGACAAAATGAATCATGCAAAATAAGCTGGAGTTTACGGCTTCAAGCTAAAGTGTATTTCGTTTAATGAGCACGTGTTGCGGTCTGGCGTGGACTGATGGCGCACAATTAGACAGAATAATTAAAATCTTCTTAACAACATCTGTATTTAAATCTGAAATCAATCTTCACTTTGTGTGTGTCACGTGGCAGGCACAAGGCGGGCAACCAGCAGCTCTCAGACAGGAGGCCTTGTAGGGAGGACGCTCATGAGTAGTACAGCACATTTGCACTTCTAGGTTCAAAGGTCCCATAGCTCAGTCCTTGAATCAGGGGCGTCCACCAGTGCCGTCTTTGAGCCCAGGCTTCGGCAAAGGGAGACGAGGACAAAAATTGGATGGATCAATAAAAAAATGTGCAGTAATCACAAAAATCACAACCAGAACATAAAAAATCATTTGCCTCATGTAGGCCTATAAACAAATCAGTGTTTTTGTGAGGCTGGTTCAGTCCATACTTTTCTATTAACATCATAATTAGCTACAGTTGGTAACCTGGCGCTAACATTAGCCAGTTTAGTGATAAATTTGTAGTGAATTTGTGATTTGCAAGTGTCCTTTCCATTTCTCCTGGCCTCAAATTTTGGGGATCATCTTCTCAAGTTAAAATTAGTCAGATGTTTGATTTTTTCCACATCTTGTTAGTGCAGTTAGCATCTCACACGTTACATGAGAGCTGTGATGCACAAAACTAGCTCTAAGATTAAATCTCTAACAGACAACTAATAATGATTCTGTTGATTCCACAGCTTCACTTGTCGCTGACTTTTCTTTTGTTTTTCCAGGTTACTCTCCAGACCACGAACAGCAACCTAAAATCCAATCCTCCACCCCAGTTGGCCCGCCCTCCTCACAGGTAAACACAAGGCGTTCACCTGCTAATAACCACATATACACACAGACCGCTACCATCAACAAAACCAACACAAAGCAGGAAGCAGAGCTGACTTCAGACTAGGACAAGGACTTGGGGCCTAGAGCTGTTTCTCAGATAAAGCTTGATTACTTTCAAATGACTTGAGACTTGACCTATTAACTGGAGACTGGAGACTTGACTGGCGTATCCGACAACTGAAGAACCAACTTGGACCTGTTTAAAATCAGTTTGGTTTAAAATGGTTCCAAACGTTTTAGACTTGACTTTTGAACTTCAGCTTAAATGACTTGAGACTTGGACTGGATGTGGGTTTAAAATCATTTTGAGACTTGAGAATTTGTTTGAATAGCACAAGACTCAACCAAACTAGTTTCAAATGATTTAAGTCTTGACACAAATGACTTGATGCTTGACTTGGACTTGTTTAAAATCAATTGAGACTTGATTGTTTCGACTCTTAAGACTTAACTTGAACTGGTCTCAAACAACCCAGAGACTTGAACTGGTCTCAAACAACTTGAGACTGACTATTTCTCAGACCACAACTGGTGTTTTCAAATGACGCTGAAGACTTGATTTGGACTTGAACTGGTTTGCAAACGATTTAAGACTTGACTCGAACTTGTCTGAAATAACTTGAGTTGACTTGTGTGTCTTGAATGATGACTTGGGACGGCGGAACTTCTCTCAAATGAATGGAATGCCACTGGGACATTAGAAATCAACTGAGACTTGAACTGGTTTCAAATGACTTGAGACTTGGATACAGCTCTTAGATAAATTAGAAAACCACGAATTTTAAGGAAATTTTGTTCTTTATCAGAAGCTAATCGTTTAGCGTAAACCGAAAACAAGACACATTAATAATAGATTGTATCTCTCTCAGATCCTCCTCCTCCTCCCCACTTCTCCTCGGCTGATGTTGGGTATCCCTCCTTAAAGTGAAAATAGCTTTTCCTAATAATAATAGTTATGTCCAGTTGTCTCTAATTGTCTTCTTCACACACACGTTTGATTTCTCTGCTGCGCCTTATGTGGTAAGCTAATTAAAATACTTTGACAAATTGTTCACAAACCTACCGGCTCTCGAACCACGACCCCTCCTCTTCCTCCTCTCCTCCTCGTCATTATAGCTGCCTCGATGTGCCTGCTAAACCAATTGGTGTTTATCATTCATTGTATCGAGTTACTCCACTTTTACAAATTAGAAATGAAGCCTAGAGGCAAACTACATGCAAATTGATATCGAGCCCTAATTCTAGAAGGGTTTTACAGTGTTGGACTCGGAATAATTTGCCGTTTAATACATATATTTGTATTTGCATAGATGTACCCAGGTGATTATTCATTAATTGGCATATAGAGTGAGCATGTATGTAGACATCTGAAAAAAGGGAGGAGGAAAGGTCTGAGACATAAAATGAGAATAAAAGCGGAGAAACATGAGCTAATGAGATGGGATAAGAGTTACAAGGGGAGATCAGTGGTGAGGCAGAGGGGAAAAAGGAAGGAGGCGGACGGAGGTCTCAAAAGATCTTTCCGGGTATAGGGAATGAGGAGAAAGGAAGGAGGAGAGACAAAGGGAGAGAGGGGAGGACCAGGGGAGGAGAGAAAGACAAGGAAAGAGATGAAGAGAAGAAGGGTGGGTCCCTAATCCAGGAAGTTCCTAGTCCCAAAGTTGATCGGTTTTGGTTAAATGTCTGGAGGCAGGTCTGTGGTTTTATTTAAGCTCAAGACATTTTCAGGTTTATTCTCAACACGCCAAATCAATCAATTAAATCCCCACTCCTGATGTTTGAAGCTTTTCTGCGTCTTAAAAGGTTCATAGTGTCTAAATAAGGACTACAGAGACGGCGGGGACGTTAACATGAAAACCCATCTACTCATCATTCTTTTGGCCTCGTTGTGTTTCTACTCACGCTCTTTCTAACAAGAAGAAGGCTTTTTATGAAGAGCTCAGGCTAGTGAATGACCAGTTGAAACTTAGTGGTGAAGTTCATTGAAAGCAACATTAACACCGAGATTGTATCTAAACTTCCAAACAGAACGGTGAAGATTATCTGATGAACTAAATGTTTTAAGTATCTTAAACTTTTATTGATCTGGTTGAAAACTTTATCGAGGACCAGGGTGTGCTAACTTCCGGTTGGACTACAAAAATAACTCTGTGTTGTCTCTCCCACAAACCTAACGTTATTGGCGGACTGTCTCCATTACCAGCCGTCAAATCTTTCTAGAATATCATAATGTAAATTCACATAAATACCATCTCTCTTCTGTCTACCAGCTAATGGACCTGTTGATTCAGATACAACCTTCAGAGCGCGGTCTGACAACAAAGCAGAAAGAACAAACAGAACAAAGCTTGTTTACATTCTGCAGAATATACTAATCAACCCGCCCCTTTTCAAAAACAAAAAGCCTGATATTAGCATTTCTGCTGAGATATGAGTTGGTTGTTTGTCTTTTCTATCATCTCTGTGCCTATTATGTCGAGCATAGTAGATCTGATGAAAAGACTCTAGTATATGAGCGTTTTGTGTTGTGTTTGGGCGCATAAATGGGTGGTTTCCTCTTTTTGTTTTTCCGACATAAAAAGGAGAGGAGGTTTTTGGCTCTAATCCACTCTCAGACATCCATCTTGTGCAGGGTCTGCGGAGGCTGGAGGCAGTCCAGCATGTGATGGATGAGAGACACAGGTGGCCTTCATGATCAAGTAAATTTTACTAACATCTCCCTCCTGGTCTCCTTTCCGCCCAATGTCTCCTTGTACTCCTCTCTCCTAGCTGCAGTTCAGCTGTCTGGTGAAGGCAGTGGACGCAGGGAGCATCATCATAAACTACGAGGGCTCCGCTGCACTCGTGGTACCACACACATGTAACAATATTATACTCTATATACAAAGGCGAGATCGACTCAAAACAAACTACCAATGCATAGTTTAATAGTATTAATAATCAGCCACACACAGGATCCTGAGAAGAGTCTTCATCTATTTGTGATTTTCCAATTTTCAAAAGTCAAGACCATGTCATATTTGTTGGAATGATCCAAAGCTGTCAATCTACACCTCTAGCTGTAACTAACACTGATCCATAAGTGCTGATGTGATGTCTGCTCAATTTAATGGCATTAAACAAGTCCATAAACACACAGTAACAGTGTGATAATTTTTTCCTTAAAACAATTAAAACGAATTACACAGTTCTTTTGCAGATGACTCCATATTTTGAGCAATTGCTAGATTCTAATGGCTGATGTAGCAAACTGAGCCTGGGAGGTGTATGCTTGAAACTCCAATAGTTTTTTCCACCCGACATATTTGTGATTTGTGCTGTTTAAAAGGCACAAAAACAACTTCTGAAAACTAAAAGTTTCTAAAACAGCTGGACGATGGTCTTATCAGCATCTTTACATCTTATATTAGGAACTATTCAGGGCTGGATTCATACACATTTGGTACTAGAGGTATTAATGACAGCTGAAAAGTGTACACATGCTCTGTCTCAATAAACTTCTACTGCATCCAGTTTACACAAAGAAAACAGGTTTCTGGCGTCCTTCACATGCCCGTTTGTTCTGCAGCAAGAGTCGGTATTGAGGACCCTTCTGGAGGCGTTGGATAGCGCCATCACCGTCCTCACCCAGACCCACCTGGTGGGACGATCTCTGGTGTAGTAAGCCGACGCGGCGTACGCTCGCCAGGGCCGCACACTCGCTGCTTATTGGTGCCATGGGTGCTCTGGGCGGCGGGTATGGACGGACTGCTGTGACCAACAGACACTCTCCCTCATAAGTGGGACCACAAGCTTGTTTTTATCGTGGTGATTTGTGGCATAATGTAAGCGCACCAACAATGTGTTATCGGGCTAAAATCTTTTTAAAAGTAAGTGTTGATATTTAAACTACACAGGATATTTAATATATAAAGTGGCAGAAGTTTAGTATTTTAAGAAGATTAGAAATCCAGTCAAATCACCATCAAAGCAGAATATTTAAAAATACTATCACAGACGTAATCGATCAAAACTACAAACAGACCATCTACACATATAGAGCCTTATCAAGGGTCATTTACAAAAACATAATATTCCTTCTCAGCTGAGAGGAGAGAGGGAAACAAGTGGAGAGGGGCGGATTAATATGTGAAGTAAATGACAGTAATCTTTCCATATTCAAAGCTTTGGCTTTTTTTTTTGTCAACTTGAAACAATAAACATAAAGAACCAAACAGCTATGTAAACAAAAGATGTAGGAGGGTGAGAGAGAGAGAGCATTATAAAACCAGTATAAACACATTCAGATGCCTGAAAATGTTCAGTCAGACCTACTTTGTTTGTTGTGTTGTCCATATTCACATGTCGCTCACAGATGTCTTCATTCAAACCTTTAAGACCTCCTCACACCTCTCTCCCCTCCCTCAATCCACTCTGTGTTCTGTCAAACGTTTTGTATAAGGCTGCAATAGGTGGGCAGCCTGTAGAGGCACCAGCAACTCACCTCTTTATACGACAGTAGTTCAGGAGCACTGCTCTCACTGTTCCACTGTAAGTATTTACTTTGAAGTGTTATTTTCTAAATAGAAACACCTGGTAAATAAGGTGGTTTGTGTATCTGTGTGTGTGTAGTGTTGTGTATGGGTTGGCCTTCTGCTGGGGTGTATCTCCTTCTCTTTATCTAATCATCTCCTCTGCAGAGGTCAGTCTACATCATTGTCTTGGATAAACACATGAATTTTCTCTCACCTTCTTTGTTGTCGTCCTGTATTTCCTAACTCTGCAGCAGTTTTAACATACAGCTCATAGTTTTGGCGTTATGTAAGTCTGAATCGACTCAGGGTGCAGGAGTGCGTCTCTTTGTATATTCATTAGCCACATGCTTGCAGTTCCTGGTTCATACTTTGCCTTAAGACTCTTTTTAACATCTGTTCATGGTGGCGATGTGAAAGCATCTGATTTTCCTTGATCAGTGGGGGTAAAAAGTGTAAATCCTGTTCATTGCTCCAGTTAGTAAATTCTAGTGCCCATAGTGCCTCGCCTGCCGGGCTGCTGACAACATCTACCACTGAGTTTGGCAAGCGAGACAGCTCGGTTTTATGTAGTCAGTTTACAGCCTGCTGTGCTGTGCTTTCTCTCACCAATGAAACTCAGCGGTTCAACTGACAAAATGTGAATCAACCTTCTTGTCCCTCTCGACTGATCATGACTCATCTACTTTTTTTGTGATCCTAGTATTTTGGCGTTGGTGGAGACCAAGCAGGCTAAAAGTGGGCATGTTCTTATTTAATCAAGCTAGGAGTAATCCAGTGATATTGCCAAATGTGTGTGATGTTCAAGGTTGTTGTGGGTATTAAAAACCTGATTAATGCAATGTTAAAGATCAATCAATTAAAGCAAAGAAAGAATGGACGCTGTATAAAAATAATTTGAAGGTCTAAGTTTTGAAAATATTTTATAGACATTTAAAAGTTTCTGGAAATATTTAGTGATTTTAATGGGAGTTTAAAGAAATAAGAAAGGCTTTAGTCTGAAGTTACCTGTAGATATTTGCTTTTTCAGATGGTATATAGGAAGGAAAAATTGATTCGTAAAAATACAACACTTAGAGCTAAAGTAGCAAACTTCAGGAAAAAAAGAATTTGGCTCAAAAACTCCTCAAATTCACTTTTGCTTTAGTTTGATAGAGTCCTGTTCAGCATTTCAGGAAGAAAATGTCTGGTTTTATTAATTTAGTTTTAGTTATTCACAAACTTTTAACTGAATTTAAAAGTGTTGAAAAAGGCTATGTGTTTGGATTTACGATGTGATTTCAAGCCTGCGGCAAGAAAATCACTTAAACTTTGAGGGGAAATGGCATAACGCTTCATTTGTGGAAGTCGTTCTAAGCACTTCTCATCCCCTCAGATACAAATTTGGCATTAAAGCTTTATGAGTGACTTGAGTTTGGCCAAAACATTTATAGTTACCTCTTGCTAAAGGTAATGTTTTATTAACTACTTTTCAGTTTAATCTTGAAATGATTCCAATACTTTTTATGACTTGTTTTCATCGTATGCGACCAGTGGAAAGAGGAAATAAGTTGAGTGAAGGATGTGTGCTGAAACCACTGTTTGTATAGTTTAAAACACACACACACACACACATATGCAGGCTCTCATAAATCGCTGCTTGTGTTGTCATTAGAACTCGTGTGTGTGTGTGTTTATTTGGGCTGTGGATTATTGGCTGATAGAAAAACAGACTCATTACTGTAAGTCTGAAAACACACCAGCCTATAACTCTAACTCATATACACTGACATAAATATTCTGGGCCAGTGTATAGGGCAGTTAACTTCACACTGTAGGGGACCCAGGCAGTTCACTGACATGAAGGACTGAAACAGATCACTAACATTATGGGACCTCACTCCATGGTGCAGTAAAATTTGAGGTATTTTTCCCTACTTGCTTAGATTCCCATTTTGAGTTTCCTTTTCAGGATCCTCTGTTCTCAACACGAGCCATTGGGGTTTTTGGGGATGGCTCAGGTACTACTGCCATGAGCCTCAATAGTGTGGAAAGAAAGAAAGATCTTAATTTGAAGCCAATCAACCTTTCTTCTCAGCTCTCTCACACCAGGCTGAGTACGTCAGTTTGGATGGAATCTAACAGCTCTGGTAACATTCAACACTGTTTTTCTTTTCGATAGCGTCAGTGTTTTAAATTATTGTTTTCTTTTATAGCCTTCTGGCATGATTAATGTGAAAGGAAGAGGGTGCGGCAAAATAAACTATGGTTAACAGCGACTAAACACTTGGTTGAATTGGTTCGGTGTGAAATATGATCAAAGAAGAGATGAAGCGTTTAGTGCCATGTTTTGGTACTTTACTGTGTGGTAGTAAATGGTTGATAGTATTGAGATTGATATATATGCAGGTGGATAGGTTCACAATTATAGAATGTAGCATGTTTGTGCATTACTAAAACGAGTATAAACTAAATCATAGACGTAATTGTATAATCTGTCAGTGTTAATCATTTTTCCTTGTTCTGTCATACCAATAGAAAGCTTGTTTTAGATTATTTGAACAGGAGTCGAACCAAAGAAAAGGATGAACTCAATAGAAATACTAAAAAAAAGAGTGAAATAGAAAAAAATAGACTGAGAGGAAGGGTGATGTCATCTCTAGTGGTATTTGTGTTTTAGACTTGTTGTATTTCCCATACTGATCCTTCTTTCTTTCTTTCTTTTCTTTTCCACCCTCTCTATTTTTATTCATTCCTTTCAGACTTCATTTACAGCCCCTCTCTACTTCTTTTTTCTTTATATTCTTCTCTCTCTCTCACTTCTTGTTTTTCTTTTTTACCTCTTTTTTTCCATTATCCTCGTAAACAATGCTCACTCTCTCTCCCTCTTCTGATTTCTGTCTTCTCTCTTATTGACTCACATTTTATTACATATTTACTTCAGTATATATTTTCTGTCACTGTTGTTTTCATCTTCATGTATTTCTCTCTCTCTCTATCTTTCACACACAGCTGTATGTAGTTTGGCAGTGTTAGGCAAGGGCATGCCGCAGGCTGAGGGTGCGCTCTAGGAAGCAGGTGGTAGACTGATGTGGGAGAGAGAGAGAGGGGAGGGGGAGAGAGACATCAGTGTGGGTGGGAATGCATCTGCTTTTTATTGATACATAAGCCATGCTTACCATTTCATCGTTACAGTTGGTCTTTATGAACTATATGTTTATATGTGTCATTTGGTAAATGGTTTGTCTGATTTTGAAGCTGAAACTGGTGGCGATGGACAGGTTCCTGTAAGCCTTGCTTTCATTAGAAGTTTAAGAAATGTCATTTTGTCACCAACAAAATTATCTGTATTCAGCTAAAGGACCACAAGTTTATACCAGAAGTTGTATTTTCTGACCTAATTTTATTCCCAGTGCAATTTTTGTGCCTTTAAAGCATTAAAAAAAGCAAATAATTAATTATGAAATATATTTCCACAAGTTTTATGAGCTGTTTAAACCCCACAACCACCCCAAATTAAACCAGAGGAAACTGAACAATCAGAAACTGAGTGAAAAGAGATTCTGGCGTACTTTTGGTTGTTTCTGGCTTTGGACTCACCAGTAGCCAGGCTGCTAGGGTTAGCCATGTTGCTAACGCTATGTTTCCTGGTGGTGACCTTCCTAAAACAGGCACAGGTTAAACTTACTATATTATTCTTTGCGACAACATTAATTTCACTTGGAAATGTTAGAAGGGAAAGTTTTCGTGTGACGTGACATTTAACTAACTGTGATCTGCTTTAAAACAAACTGAAGAGGAGGAAAATATACGACTGTCCAGACTCTCTGTGAAGGTTTTAAAATGTGTTTTCTGTTCTGCTGTCTGCCGCTGATGATGTGTTTAAGTCACGCCAGTTATTTTACTGCATCTCAGCTCAGTGTGGATGGGGACTCCTGAAATGAGGGGAAAGGTTAAGGGAGAGAAATGTTTCTCCCTGCCTCCCTCTCTCCATTAAGCAGAGTTACATTAAGTGGAATGGATCATAATCTGCATCACTTTTCCGTAAAACACACTAATGCCTTTTAATGCTCTGCATCTCCTCTCTTTTCTCTGTCACTAAATTCACTCCTATAAGCTGATGGAAATCTACCACTCTCCGTTTACGTCCAGTACAATAATGATTGTATATTCTTGTGGAAAGCTTTCTCAGTAAAACAGAGGCTGCTAAAGCATCAGATTAATGCCTCAGTTTTGGAAAGACACGTTCAGTTATCACAGGACGTCCACATAGTTGTGGCCATGTTGCGTAATAGCCGGTGGAAACAGGTTGGAAACAAACAGGAGGCAGCGACAGGTTTCTTTGCATTTCTTAAAATGATTTCATTTATTTGTAGCACCACATACAATGTGGTAGGTTTACTGTTTATTCAGGTTTATGTTCTAATTAGATTTCTATGCTCCCAATTTATTCAGTGAGCAAAACTTAACGCTTAACTGGTGATAATCACAGAGTAAACAACCATAAATATGAACAAAAAACAATAATGCTTTCAGAAAAGCTCTCAATATATAGTTACCATTCATTTAATAAACACGCCACTGTGTTTCCACTCAACATATATGTTCCTGATAGAATAAATTACAGGTATTTATGCTAATCAGCCCTATAGTATGGTAATGATGTTTCAGTGCAGGTTGCCTTCACTGTTTGTATTCAAAAGCCATGTGATATGAATATTTATGTGGAAAAAGAGGTTGTGATCATTGGGCATTTGTGTGCAGCCTCGTGTTCGTGAAGATGAGCAGATAAATAAACTTTAACAGCCTTGATAATTGCTTAATACAACATGGGTCTGGGTCTCAGGTCGAGAAAAACTGGGACAAAACAGCTCAAAAGTTCAAATGGATGCAAATGTCTTTTAGCATGCACATATAGTTACATAACTCTAAAGATATTTGAATTATTATTGAATAATTATCAAAAGATTATTACGTTCCATCTACTCGCCTTTTTCTGGAGCTTTCAACAGCATCTTACACTTCTTAAGGTGCAGCTGAAAGCTCCCGAAAAAGGCCAGTAAGAAGACGCTGAGTTGACTTTTAATAAAAATATAAACGTGACATAACACTGTAAATAAATGTACTTTAATTTTCAACTTTAAACTTTCAGTATAATATTTTAAAATTCTCAAAACAAAGCAGGCCACAGGACACAAGAATAAAACCTCAGTTCTTCTTCATTTACCATTAACAGATTATCCAGATGGATTTTGCTCTGACAAAAACATTTTCACCTCAGAAGAACATTTTTCCAAATGACATATTTCCCCAGGCCTCTTTCTTTCCCTTCCCTCCAATTTCCTCTGTTTCATTTCTTTCTCTTCCTTTTTCTTTCTTTTTTAAAAATTGACATTATACACGACAGAGGAGTCTGTCGTTCTTCACTCTGTTCATTACACGGAAAATTACCAAAAAAAAAAAACATACATACGTATCCCACTTCTGGAAAATGTTGCTGTACTTTTCCTCCCATGGAAGTCCAACCTCAACACTGAGCTCTGTGTGTGTGTGTGTGTGTTGACGTTGCTGCAGCAGGTGCTTTCTGTCAAGTGTTCAGTTTGCACAGAGGAGAGACTGTACAGCTCTGAGACTGTTCCACCATGTGTGTGTTATAAAGTCAGACCAATGTAGACTCCAGTTTAAATATATAATGTACATCTGCAGGAATGCACTGCATTCACCACAGAGAACAAAACTGAGAGGTCCTCTTGGTAGTTACGACTTTCGCTTGTCTCGTTAAGTGTTTTTCGGACCAAACAGATCTGGGGAGCTCCCGCCTGCAAATAGGAGTGTTGAAGTGACGTTAGCCAGCCGGCGGTGGGTAAAGCAACATCAAAATCTCATATTTCCCACGTTGCATATGCACTCAATAAATCCTGGACCTCACTGTCGGTCCATTTGTCCGTGTTTTGTTCCATTTTTTTTACAAGTTATGAGCCGTTACAAGCTGTTAGGAGGGTTCTCCAACTGTCTTTGAAGCCAAACCTTGTCTGTTCATCGTAGAAATTGTCAGATCTTCCATTGTCAGGGAATAAGATGTAAAATACATATTAAATTAATGTGTTAAACGAGCCCATAGGTTGTCTGTGCAGCAGCTTATTACGACCCGTAGTTACGTTTAGCTGTCAGGCGACCCCTAGTGGCCGTAGTGATTATGACAGGAGCAAAGTAGGAAGTCAGAGCAACAAAGTCTGTGTTAGGAGGAGGTTGGAGTGGATGGACGGGTCGACAAAACGCAGGAGTTTCACACAAGAAGGCCGCTGTTTGTTTCCTGTTTGAAACCAACCAGCCTTACCTGCGTGTTTATTGCTGTAACCATGGCAACAAAGGTGCGCCATGGTAGGGTAGGAGCAAACAACCTATGTGTTTGTTCATACATAAAAATGTAATTTTGTGAAATTTTCCTGCTCCTCAGAGGATGCACCCTGACCTTTCAGGACAAGATTGACATCTTCTTAGCATGTAGCATCACTCTGAGTCTGCTCTGTAACGTAATGAAATTGAGCAAATATGGCGTCTTAGATGAGAATCCAAAGTGGACTCTTCCTCTCCTCCTGCTCTGAAATTTTCTTTTCGCAGAAGTGTGTGGGTTTTTTTTTTCTTTCACAGACTGCGACAATAATCGAAAACGACAAATGGAAATTGCAGAAATCCATCTAATACGGGGTGAAATATTACAATTTGCAGAGTTAGTAAATTGACAGAGTTTATTTTTCCTCTCTCAGACACAGACACAGACTTGTCCCAACTGTTTTACAACTGCATGACTAATCTGTGTGTGTGAGTCTGTGTGTGTGTCGTCTCTTGAGCCAGAAGTTTCCCTCTTTCTCTTCTTCCTGTGTAATCAGTTCACTAGTACACAAACACACACACACACACACACATTTTAAATGAACACACTTCGCACTGATCAACAACATTGCAGATGACAGTTACTCAGCACCTCCTCCTCTATCTCCTGCTCTGGCTCTTTCTATTTTTTTTTCTATCTGCTTTATTGAAATGACATTTTTGTACATCTGTGCCACACAAACAGACTAAAAACAGCAGATAAAAGAATAGAAAAAGTGACAAATAAACAAAATATATATTGTTTTTATTTGGTATATTTGTGCATATAAACGTCAGTACTTTTTGCAAAGAATTGAGCATCAAAACTTTTCAAAATCTGCTAATTCTTGGTCAAAATTTATATTTATTCACTGACTAGTTAACAATATCCACTATCTAAACAAGGAAAGTTTTAAAGCACAATTCTTTGACGCACTCTGGCATAAAACATGTTTATATTTCCCAAACTAAGTTATTGAAAAGGGTTCAACAATGAAGACAAACATACAAAAAATAAAACAAAATAAAACAAAGAAGCTTTAAACTTCTTGGTATTTATTTAAACATATTCTGCAAGTGAAAGACGGAGCAACGTGTTTTGCATAAGTGACCCCGATGAAACGTGCACATATTGTGTTGCTCTCTCTTCTAACAGCAGGAAATGTTTTATGTCGGTCCAGAGTTTCTTTTCTTTCTTTCTGCCTTTTTCTTCATCTCTTTGTGGCCAGTATTGAACCAGAATCGGACCCAGACACACCACCGGACACATGATGTCTAATTTTACCTTTTGTGTGTTTTATTTGCTTTATTCAGCCTTTCTACTAAAATCAACTTACAGAGGATGATTCCTTGAACACAACGAGGAAAGTTTTTCAAACAGTTTGTTGTGTTGAATCATCTGATTAAGAGCCTTTGGTGCATTTCAAGACTTGACACTTAGTTTGAGAGTTGGCTGCTGCAACAGCAACTTTTTGAAGGAAGCAGAAAAGAAAACGTATTGAGCACTGCTCTTTTCACAGTATTTTTTTCTTCTCTCGAATCGCAGATGTCTGAGTGTCCTTGAACGCAGCTCTGACAAAAATCTGAACAAACCAAAACAAATGTGAACAAAATAATCTCAACTCAGGGTCGTCTTAGTAACTTTTTCATGGCCACAGCTAAAAGAAAAAATCAACAAAATGTACTTGTTGACAGTAAAAATCAAAGCAGTTCACTGCACGATGAGGCTTATCTATCCGTCCAATCAGATGCCTTGAACCTGGTGGGGTAAGTGGGCGTGGCAGCAAATATTGGCGCCACACCGGCAGCAGATCAGTTTCTGTCTAATTTATTTATATTTTTCTCCTCCATCTGTCTCCTCGTCTTCTCTCCTCATTGAACTAAATTAAGGAAGAGAAGAAGGAAGGCTCGTTAAAATATAAAAGCCCTCCATTAAAAATGTACGCCGCCCCTCTCTGCCTCCCCTCTCTGCTGCCATTTTACATTTGGGAATCCGGGCAGTGATGAAAGGCAGAAGAACGGAAAGAAAAGACAGAAAGAAAGACAAGAGGCAAATGATAAATAAGGGAGCAAACAGACGTGTGGACAGACTCGCACACAAAGACACACAACTGACAAACAGGTCGACATTTTGTGATATTTGCACGGAGCGAGAGCATGTGGTAGGCACGACCTCGCCGTCAGCCAGCTGGATTAACAGACAGACAGGGATTTCATTTTCAAAACAACTTTATTTACACTACTGTTATTAACAGTGAAGGTGAGCGTTATATATGACATTTAAAATAAGTGCCTGATAAATAAGAAAACATGAACACATGATATCAACATGTTTTCATCTACAATAGAGTTGATTGTATCAGAATAACAGTTTTGCCTCATGTATAAAAAAACAATTTTGAATTATACCTGTTTTAATCTGCTGCAAAAATAATTAAAAATCCTGAAATTATTTGCTTCTAAACAAGATATTCTCTGTTGTTTTACAGTCAAGCTATCCTTCTGAGGCCGATTAGGAAATCAAATAACTGCCTAAAGGGCCTAGACCCCCATGGGCCCCATAATTCCCCAGCTCACTGTCTGTCAATTGGTTTTAATAATGTGATTAATTACAGATTTGTTAGGCAATTTGCACACATATCAACTAAGGCAGGGTCTACACTGACTGAACTTGTTGCTCTGTTTGAGCTCTGGTACAAATATGGTGGTAAATCCCTAAACGAGGATGTGCGTAATTAAATTACTTTAACAGACGACAACCTGGGGCCCGGTAGTTTTATTCACATGACATTTGGTTGTTGTTGGAGGCAGCATCCTCTGGTAGGAAAAGTGGTTGAGCCAATCAATAGCTTTGTAGGCGAGTGTTTACAGGTACGACTACATCCACACAAATATGTTTTAGTTTTAAAATGCATCATTATTTCCATGTTTAATGATGTCTAGCTATATCTAGCAGTTGTTGTGTGGTTAGAAAGTTGTGAGTCTACAAGACGTTTGTAGCTTCATCTCTGCTCCAGACTGGACACTAGTAGCATAGCATTAGCTGCTGCTAGCATAACACACCTGACTCTCCAGTTGAGTTGCCTTGTGGGTAATGTAGACGCCAGGTTTTGACAGGCCGAACTGTATATGTGAAAAAACGTTGTACAAAGCCTTCTGTGCCTCCAGAGGGAGCTGTGTGACGTCTTATAGATTGCCTTAAGTGATGTCACTTGAGTCAGCATCAGTTTAGACTCAAGTTAAAGTTTGAAAATAAAAAATAATCTGGAGGTGAAAGAAAAAGACATGAGTTTACCAGCCAGCTCCTCTAGATGTTGGCCACTGCAACAGCAGCTTAGAGACTAGACGCTACTAGTGTAGCATTAGCCGCTACTAGCATAACACACCCAAATCTGTAGTTGAGCTGTCTTGTGGGTAATCCAGGTGCCAGGTTTTGACAGGTGCAGATGGGGGGAATGCTCAGCTGGACAGAGATCATGACAACGTACTAGTGTGGATGTAGCTAACGACTACATATGCAAAAAACGTGACGTCTTATAGATTGCCTTAAGTGATGTCACGTGAGTCAGCGTCAGTTGGGTTTAAGGGCTACAAGTTTTCAAAATAAATAATATAATGTGGAGTTACAAAGATGTGAGTTTACCAGATGTCTGTAACCTCATCTCTGCTCCAGAGACTTGAGCTGCTAGCGTAGCATTAGCCGCTACTAGCCTAACACACCTGAGTCTGCGGCTGAGTTGCCTTGTGGACACTTCAGGCGCCAGGTTTTGACAGAGGAAGAAGAATGTGTGGAATAACAACCTCAGTATCTCAGGTTCTGCAGGGATTTTTATATTTTTTTCCTCCCTCTCCATCATGAGTCCAACAATTTCTGCTAAATTGGTGGAGTGCTCTTTGAAGAATGAGGACCCAGAGCCAGAAACTTAGCGTAGGCGGTTGTAAGTCAGTTTCCAGAAATAATAACTGTTAAATCATCAAATTTATTTGATCGATGGGGCAAATATTGAGTTATTCCGTCCTAGCAACCACCACCATCAGCTGAAAGGATATGTCACTCAATGCTAATTGGTCAGAGCAAAATACCCCCCCCCCCCCTTAACAGAAAACAGCTAGCATGAGCACAATGTCAAGCTGAATAATGGATTGAAATGAAATGGCAATTCAGGCTGATTATCACGCTATTAAGGACCCACACACACTGCGTCCCCGCTGCCGTTCAGCCTCCTATTGTTGAACTTTAACGCAGTATTTACTTATTTACTGTTTACAGTACGACAGATCGAAATATATGTCAGGATTTGTATCGAGCAACTGTCCTGCTGACATGTTCAAAGTAAAACAAAGCTCAGGAGAAGGAGGGTGAGAGAGAGAGAGAGGGAGAGACTACTCTGAACCACGGGATGCAAGGAGAAAGCTGGCATCACACACACACACACACATATATAAAGCGAGCCCATCTCGTGCCAAAACAGTGAGTCCCTGCTGGAAGCTGCTCGGTGCTCTGGGAATTAGAAATCCCACAATTAAACATATGGGCATTAAGATAATTGTCAGTTGTGCTGTCGTGTGTGTGTGTATGTGTGTGTGTGTGGCAGACAGATGGATAGGATTCAGCCAACCACACACACACACACACACACACAGCCATGCACTCTACAGTAGTTCATTGAAAGCGCACATGAAAAACAAGGAGACACTCAAGTAAGAAAAACAGTAAATATACATGTCAGACATGCAGATATGAATTTGGACAGAGATACACATACAGATAAACACACACACACACACACACACACACACAGGTACACACAAGGTACGCACAAAGTACAAGTCAGTGTGAGAACAGTTTGACTACCTGAGCTGAACTGCATGGGACAAAATGGAGAAGAAAAAAAAACATCTCGAGGAATGGTGTGTGTGTGTGTGTGTGTGTGAGTGACAGATGGAGATCTTCAGTGACTTGGAAAGGTAGAGGATGCCCTCAACAGGCCAAAGATAAAACTACAACATCTGTAGGAGCAAAGAAAGAAAAAGAATAATTACAGTGTCTTTTTTTTATCCTCTCCACTTTCCACTTATACAAAATTAATGTAAAGAAATTCAGTAATACTTGGTTGTGGTCATATAATGCTCTGTTAGTGTCATAAGATTTAAAATACAGTGCATTTTCGTCAATAAAACATAAATTAAAAGCTAGAATACATATATGATTAATAGTTTAAATACTTGGTGTAATTATGGGATCAATTAAATGATTTAGAAATGATAAAAGTGCCACTGTGAGGGAAAGTACATGAGCCAGGTCAAGTGAATTTTATTTATATGCAGAATATAGAAAAAATCTCGCTCATTTTAATACATTTTAAGTGCAAATATAAAGTTCGAAGAAAAATTTAACAGGTTTAATCACAAGAAGAGAAACGTAATATATAATATATAATATATACATGTTATACAACCAAAATACATGCTCACGTAGCTAATTAACCTCCAATAACAGCATGCAATCATCTGATCAACTGCAGTATAAATCCAACGTCAGAGCTCCATTGTTTTCAAAAACTATTAAAAACACATCAGTGAGTCAGACTGTTGCGCTGGGTGACGTGTTCCCTTCATCACCATGAACACACGCTGTAGTTTATTTTGACTCATTCCCACGCACACTCTCCTGCTGCTGTAAATACTCATTAAAGCACCAAGTGTGGATTAATCCGCTGCTAAAAATAGACCCTAATAAATGCACAATTTATTCTTGTCGTTAGGAAACTACTGGGCCTTTACAATAACAAAATGTCATATTTCCTGAGCTCTGTTTTAAAAAGAAGCTAAAAAATAAACACAGTCAAAAATAATAAATATAATTAAACACAACGAGTCCAAGAGAGTTCAGAGAAATTAAAGCCCAAACCAGCCTGAACCCATCATTTCAGATCTGAAACAGGTTCCATTTTTTTTATTGTTTTTTTTTCTGCAGACAGAATCAGAGCAGCTGTTTGTTTGCATGAAAACCTCCCTCTCACATCTTCTTCTTCTTCTTCTTCTCCTCCCTCTGTTTCCCAGGTGGGCTCTCACAGAGAAGACGGCAGCGGCGGCGGCGGCGGCGTGGGTGGTTTGCGCGGCGGACACTCGATGGCGGGTCAGGTGCCGGTGCCTCAGCTGCCCGTTCAGTCGGCCACCTCGCCGGACCTCAGCCAGCCCGACCCCTACCGCGGTAAGCCCCACCCCCTCCAAAAAAATATTGTTCGTTACTTCAATTCAAACGTACGCTGACAACAGGAAGTGGTGGCAGTCGTGTGTGTCGTCTTTGCCTTTTGTAGCAGAAGTTTTATTTCATGAACAACAACCAGAAACACAAAAACAAAGAGTGTGTGTGTGTGTGATGGACACACTGTACTGACATCTGTTGTTTTTGTTCATGGACATGTGTGTGTGTGTGTTTCCATGAAGGCACAGGCTGGTATCCCATCATGCACTTGTGCACACACTCACACACACTAAACACTAAAAAACAACATTTATTGTTGTTGTTATTAATAATACAGTTATAGTGAGAAATAGAAGAGCAAGAGGTAAAAAGAAAGTGAGTATGTATAAGATATATTTATGTATGAGGAAGAGGGAGAGAATGAGGACAAAAAAGGAGTGTAGGAAAGAAAAAGAAGGGATGAGGAGGACAGAAAAGATGGTAAAAAAAAAGAGAAAAGGAAGTCAAGATGGAAGGAGGATGACTGGAAGAAAAAGTAAATGTAAAATTTCCAGGGATGGATGAAGATTAAAAGGGCATGAAATAAAACAAAAAAGATTAAAACAAGAGAAGAGACAGATAAAAAAAAAGTGATGACATGCAGGAAAATGAAGAGAAAGAGGAAAAGATATAGTGTAAAGGAAGAGGAAGAAAATTATGTCAAGAAGGACACAGCTGAGAAAAATGAGTAAAAGAAGAGCAGATGGAAAATATGTGAGAAGAAAAAGATCAAAAAGGAAAAAGAGGCTGAGTTGGAAAGGCAGTAATGACAGAAGAGATGAAGACAAACAAGTTGCAGATGAAAAACAAGATGCAGGGGAAAGACGAGATAAAAAGAAATGGGGGAAAATTTAAGAAGAAACAAAAGAAAACGAAGAGAAATGAAGGGAAAAGAAACAGGTGAAGATGAGGAAACGGTCCCAGAAAGTTGAGAAAGTCAGACCTCAGCTGGCGAGCCTCGACTTCGCCGCCCGGGCCGTTTAAAAAAAGAAAAAAAAAAGACTTTAACGAAGAGGGTAAACAAATATACAGCACGGTGTGATATGGATGTGGAGCAGCAGAAGTGTATATGAGCGAGCTGCGGAGCAAATTAGCCCTGAGCTCGTTTTTTAAAGGCTGAAAATGAGTCTGCTGGCAGCAAAGTTCAGCCGGCAGCAAACCACAGCCAAGTGTGTAATGAGGTGAGAGACACACACACACACACACACACACACACTCAGCCAGAAGAAGTTACTCCTGCATCCGTCCATAACTCACACACACACATTTCATCGTGTGTGGAGGCTGTAAATAAAGGATATTAAAATGTTTTTGGCAGCAGAAGCTGATTCGTTGGCAGAGCTGCAGTTTCCTGAGCTCTCTCTGAATTTTAAAACAATTCTGATCAGTAAACATTTGTATTAATTTGATACTGTAATATGTTCAGATTTGCATTACATTTATACTCAAACAGATTTTATCTCTCTAGGGGAACGTGGGGGGATTTTAAGTGAATGTAGATTTACTGTTCATACATAATTTAAAGGGTTGGTTTACACAAATTGTACAAAGCACTAAAAGTCAAACATAAATCATGAGGTACAGAATAATCCAGGGTAATTCTTGGGTTCCTTGGCTGCTGAATTGTCAAATACTTTTCCCTTTTTTATTTTTATGTTTTTTTATGAACGAGAAATCGACTAATGTTTGGAAATGATCCACGATCATCAACATGTCAAACAAACTGCAACTTTGGAAAATCAAATAACATTTAACAAGAAGGCAAACAAAGATTCCAGAAGATTTAATACTTCTGCGTCCATACACAAAATATTTTAAAGCTCCTGATTGAATTTTTTGTTCTCTTAGGCATTATTTATTAATTTAAACACTTAAAAACTCAGCTAATCTGCTTCATCAGGACTGTGTGGCTGTGGTTTGATTGGACCTGATTAACTTGTTGCTAAATCCTGGTTGGTGCACAGACAGTTTGTCACCTTTTCCCACTTTAAACCAGTAATAAGAGCACAGAGAAAAACAACACAGACCAGAATCTCTGCTGAAGTAAACAAAACTTGTCTTTCTTTTTATAAATTATCAGAATCTTATTCGAACAGATTTGTATTTACGAGGGGTAAACATAAAGAAAACTAATACACTAAGGATTACAGAAGAGTAAACAAAACAAAAGCAAGAACAGCATTAAAAATAACCGATAATAGTCCTAAAATTAGAAACTATAATGGTATTAATTTGCTAAATAAACTTAAAAAATGTGTCTCATGGCCTTAAATTGTTTGCAGATTTGAGCAGCTCCTCTGTTTCCTTTGTGCAATGCATTGTGGGACAGAAGTTCATTGCCAGCACATGCAAAATAACCTGATTCAGTCTGATTTAAAACGTGCTGAGAGCTGCGTTTAGCTGCGGAGAAATCCAGGAAGTACCGAGGAGGAAGTTTAGAGACTGACAGAGGAAAGAAGAAGTGGGAAAGCTGCATTAATTCGAACTGAGGCGTATCCCCAGATTTTTGTGTTCAGTCTCCTCTCGATGTCAGTTTGCCTCTGCCTGGTTTCACTCAGACGTTTAGAGGCACAAAGTCACTTTTCACAGTTTTTAAGTCCATTTAAATGCAGCTATTTATGCACAAACACACAGCGATTGTATGGAAAGAGACACACAC
>BRZM01005044.1:17594-28593 GCA_033238685.1 Lates japonicus
ATCGTTTCGGTTACTGCGTATTGCTAAGGCATTGTGGGCTACAGGCTCAGTGAATGGAGAAGTATCTCAAAACTACCACAGAAAAGGATCAGCATTATGGACACTAGTCAGAGGTTTTCTTATTCATGGTGGTGGCTGTTTAAGTATTCACTTCCCATGGACTTTTGTTTGTTTTACAATTGAATCTGGATGTTGGTTTTTGGCTGGTGTGAGCGAAGAAGACACTAATCACAAGAAACATCAACGCAGATCAAGAAATTTATAAATTGCTAAACCTGCTTGCCGTTCTGCCCTTTGAAAGAAATAACCTTCTCATAGTCTGTTTTCCTTTCATCTTAAAAAAAACCAAAACTAAAAAAAAAACCACGATACCCGTGTCCTTATGTTAATAGTAACTGTGTCAGTTTTCAGTTTGTTACCAGAAGCTGTTTTTCCCACAGCTCTATCTGGTTGCTGTAAACCAGGCATGCCTCTTATTTGAAACCATGATATAGTTATTACCTTTAATGCAGTGTTTGCTAGTTTTTGTTGGGTTGCACCAAGTCAAGATCGCTAAGTTTTTCATCAAGTCAATTATTCAACTTTTGGACAAAAAAATAAGCTTGTAAAGGACAGTCTACTACAATAGCCCTTCAAGCTAAATCATTATCATTGTATATCAGATTCTCTTTACACTGTATCAAAAGACATGTTCATTCACAGTGATTTTTTTTTTTGTTGTTCATTATTATATTACTCAGTCCTTGAGATGTCACTTTGTATGTACATTGTTGAGAGTCAGTAAATGGCAACAATAGTTTCTTTTATTTATGGCCTGCATTTACAGTGGGTCAAAGTCTTGAACCACATGAAGAGTGCTTTCCTGCTTGTAAAATAATCGGAAAGTTTTAGGATTAGAATCGATAAATCAGAGACATTGGGTGCCGCTTTATCTAAGTCAGAAATGAAATTTACGGCTTATTTGGGGCATTGACCAACTTAATCGCTGTTCAAATGTTCAGATTTCCTGGGGGTTGCATATCTCCTCCATTCAAGCATGCATTCAAACGGCTTCAGAACAGAGTGATCCTTAAGCTGAACTAAAGGTTTCTAAGAGGGCAGAAGATAGACTCTAAAATCTTTACAGAAGCTGGATCAGTTGTGTTCAAAAGCACCATCAGAGCCAGAGCAAAGTGACCACATTATCAGAAGATCAAGCATCAGCTTAGATCCTGAAGAGATGAAAGCGACTTCATCACAGATACAGAATTAGCTAAATAAAGAGCACAAGACTCAATCAGCAAAGTACTGTCAAAGAAGGCTGTCTTGAAGTGAATCTCGGAGATAATTGCGTTCTAAACCACTTCTCAGGAGGAAACAAGGCCAAATACCTGGGGTGGGCTAAGAGATACCAGCATTTCACAGTGATTTTATGTACTGATAGATCAGGTTAGTAACAAAAGAGTGTATATAAGGAGACCAACAAAAGAGAATGATACTACTGTGTGGTGGTGGGTGAAAATATTCAGGTCTGGGGTGTTTTGCTTCTCTGTACCAGAATTGACTACACCCTGACCGGAAGTACCTGCATTCTTCAGACGCTGCACTCTGGTTTGCATCTCATAGGAAGAGTTCACACTGCAGCAGGATCCTTGTTAAGCACACACCTCAAAGCTTTGCAAGAACTGCTTGAAGACAAAGAGACCAAGGTCTGACTTGCCTCTGTAGTCAGCTGACCTGTTCTGCATCACAAGCTTGTTGGGACATTGTTTAATCATGTTGCGATAACGTGGGTCATCAGGTTGTGCTTAAACCCTGAGTCAAAGCCAACTTGAGTGCATGCCACATGCTGTCACTCAAATTATTGGGATGATATTATCATTTTGTAATGCAAATAATAGTATTACATTACAAACAAATACCAAATAGTTGTATCTTGACAAGTGATCTCAGACTTATCGACTCCCCTATGTATTAGTCATCTTTTGTTGTCATTCATTTCCCCTCACGTAACTGTGGACCAACTGCGTCTCTGATGATAGGGCTTTCCTGCAAGATATCTGGAAGTTTAGAAAAAACAAAGCACAGGGTAATCTGAGAATATCCCGGATTGGACTGTGTGTTATTCATTTGCTGGGCCCCCTATTGCTGTATACTCACAGATACTGTCAAACCAGACCTCCTTTGGGTTCTTTGAAGTAACTAATTGTGCTCTGTGGGCTTTGAGAGTTGTGGAGACCCACACCTTACTTGTATTAGCCGTTGTCATATGTGGTGCAACTGTCTATGTCAAAACCTAAAGAAATCTCTAACATAATGTGAGTGGAGGCAGTGTTGCATGGAGCTGTTTTACTGGACTGTAAGTGTTTACAGCTTTTTATGTTATTTATCCACCCCAGGTAGTAGTTGTCATTTTTATTATTGTAGGTTTGGTGTACGAGGGCTCTAAGGTCCACCTATTGTTTCTGTTGCTAGGAGCTAATGCCCCAGCTAGCCAGCCAGGCCATTTCTCTGCAGTTGGCTGCTAGCTGCTGGTCCGTGCTGTCTGTGTCTCTCCACCCTTCCCTGCCTTTCTCCTCCTACGCTTTCCCAAATCCCTCCTCCTCGTCCTCCTCCCGTCCCTTCTTCTCAGCCATGTTCCAAAAGGCTGCACTCATATGTGTGTGTGAGAGAGAAAGAAGTACAGAGTGATCGTGAGAGAGAGATAAGGGAAAAGGAGATGGAGTTTTTGAAGGAGAGGCAGTGAGGTGCTGAGATGGACCAAGGGTAATTTACACAAGAGACTCAATCAGGGGGCTGCAGGAACATGTGGAGGGCTTGAGGATAGAAATGGAAAGTAGAGTATGACGTGTCCCGTTGTCTGACTGCCTGCTCTCTCTCTCTCGTTCTTCCCCTCTCTCTCGCTTATTCTCCCTCTGTTTGCACAGGGAGCTGTGATCGGCATCGATGACGAGGACGACAGCACATTCACCATCACTGTAGACCAGAAGACTTTCCATTTCCAAGGTGAGATGTAGCCCGCTTTAATTTTGCTCTCTTTGCACCTTTCCCCCTCTCCTCTGTGTTACCATCACTGGCTTTCTCTCTCTGTGATCTCTCCGCATCCGTCCCTGCTGCTCATTTGCGCTCTCTCTCTTTCTCTCTCTCTCTCTTTCTCCTCTCTCTCTCTCTCTCTCTCTCTCTCTCTCTCTCTCTCTCTCTCCTCTTTCCCTCCCTACGTTTTTAAGGGCTTGGTCTGCTCTAATGCCAGGAAACACATGCACGCAGGCATCTACACAATGTCAAAGCATGCAGTGTGCGTCTGAGCATTTTCTCTCTTCCTGTGGAAAAACTCCAAGCTCTGTGAAGTTGGACTGACATTTATTTCTATAGATAAACAAGATTTGTTCCACTGCAAGCTAGACAGATTCCTCTGGAACAGAACAAGCAAGTAAGGCTTTTTTTTTTTTTTTTTTTTTTTTCCTTTGGCCCTCCTGACTGTGGCTGAGGAGGAAGATTGCTGCTTGTGTGCAGCTGAGCCTCTGGGAATAATAAGGGAATACTGCTGAGCTGGAAACTGAGCTCAGGTCTCCTCTGGTTGCTGCCGCTGTTCGTCCTTCGGTACACCGCTGCCGCTGCTACTGCTCGCTCTCTGACAACCAGTCACTCCATAGGGACAGGATTGGCTCCCAGCTACAGCATCGCTCCCCCCTCCCGTCCTGCCAAGCCTTCCCTCCTTTTTGACAGGGAGCTGTCCAGTCCAGTACACCGCAGACATCCTTTTTTTACTCTATCACTCCACCAGGTCTTTAACTAACCTCCTCCACCTTTTCCGTCATCTCTGTCCTCCCATTTGTGCATTTGTGTTCATTTTGACAACACCAAAAGCCCTCACACTTTCACCACCAGCACCCCTCCCTTCACCCTTCCTTCTCGAGGGTCACCAGACACAGTCCATGGGCCCCTCACCCCTCACACCTCCTCCATGCCCTCTCCCATGTCTGTGTTCCGAAGCTGTATGCTGTGGTTCTACAAACGCAAGGGTAAGGAGAAAACCGTGCACGTCTCGTGGTCCGCATGCATGCCAGTCCAGGGGCGAAAGGATCGAGAGGAGGCGTTGTTTGTTTGCCTTCTGGGATGCACAGTCAGGGTGGAGCAGCACGTTCTGTAACACTCGGGCGAATTGGCTTGTTATTGAGGTTCAAGGACAGTTCACAGCGGTGTGAAGTAGTGGCTGTCGGGTGTGAAGAATTATTTAAGGGGGAAGAGTGTGTGCAGTGTCCCATATCAGTGAAATGTTTGCACAGACTAGGTGTGTTATTTAGAAACGGATGTTTGTTGTTACTGGTGTCCTGGTTTTTACTGGCTTTGTTGATATAGCTAAACAATGATGTAATCTTTTTTGGGGGGGTCTGTTTCTTTTCCTCAGGCAGGTGATAATTATACGCATATTTTTGTGGTGATGCAATCATCAGTGAATAGTGGCTCAAATGTCATGATCTTAATTTACTCTGGAACTTTCTGTGCCACAGTTAATCTGAGATTTTGGCATCAGTGTTAGTCCCTGAGTTAGTTGAAGGTACATTTGTTCAGTTTTTTGTGTGTTCTCTTGTGGTTGAATTACCTGAATTACCTGAGTCTGAGAGACTTCTACATCAATGAGAGAGCAGGAGAACATCAGTGAATGTATGCAAATGCTATTCTAATTCAGTGAACCCAAATTTAATTAATGCAGTCAAAGAGGGGAATTAATTTCTTGCAGGGTCTTGCATAAAAGGCAACATAGACAACAAAGGAGATACAACGCACACAGTAAATATAACAATGCAGTACTACAAGATATTAAAATTTGCAAAGATCATATTAAATTTAAAATGTTTTACACCAGTGACTATTTTTAGATCAGTTAAATCAGCAGTGTGCGAATCATTACCTTTGAAAGCAGCATGTCTTTGCACGAGATGCTCTGAACCAGTACCTAACATTGCAACCCCAATGATCAGCTTTTTGTTAGAGAGAAACCAGTGAAATGTCACTGCAAGACAAATCTTCTCTCAAGATACCCGGAGGAGCACTGTATCATTTCATGTATCCCCACTGGACGAACAGGCAGAAAATTAGCACGAAATGTGTGCTGAACATGAGATTCTGGGTATCAAGAGACGCAGGGGATGTTGAGCAGGAGGAGATTTCTCTCTTGCTGTAAAATGATCTTGGTTTGAGCACGTTATGCAGTCAGTCTCCCAGGATTCACAGCAGCATATATATATAAATATACATACGCTTGTGTGCAGTTATGTACAGGCTGGTGCGTGGGTAAGGTATGGACTGTGTGATTGGTAGAGCATCACTGCCAAGATTAAGAGGGGTAAAGAAAGGCACTAGAGATAAACTGATAGAATTTACCAGAGTTTAAATTTCTCTGCTGATGCACAGCTCATTATCAAAGTATTTTTCTTGTTATTGTGTAAAAAAAAAAAAAGGTCATTTGCCATGATACCTGTTCTTATGGGACAGTCCAGCTCACGGGTTGAAGTGTAGTTCTGAGCTGGGCCGGCCACTGCGCTAGCCTGGAGTGCAGATCTGTACTGTCTTTCTATTTAGAGAAGCATCCATTATTCATCAGCCCCTCTCCCCCGGCGGTGCATCAGAGTTGCCTGAAAGCCCTTTAGCGTTCCCTTTTCCTCTTTCCCTCCTCTTTGCTCTCACCCTCCTCTTATATACAGTAGCTATCAATCTCTCTTCCTCTCCTCCCTCTCTGTCAGGCCGCCCAGCCTGCCCGGGGCGTCGGTCCAGGATGAGAGACCCCATCATGCTCTTTACTTTGTCTCCTCTCTCCAGGGTCCTTCCTCACCTCAAAATCACTGTTCTTTCCAGGCTGCAATCTGGACCTGTGTTTAAAAAGATGTTCCCAAGTGCAGATCACACATGACTTAGTCAATCCAAAACAATATGATGTGTTCATTTTACATTTTTGCCACATAGCTGGAGCTATTAAGTTTTGAACAGATGTTTAGTTTTTTTCTACCAATACAGCATTACTTCACTGACGTCATATTATCTTCATTGTGAAATTAGTGCAACACATTTGGGTAGTTGCAATTTCACAGTATTGACAGGTAGCAATAGCCCAGAGGGTCAGAACCTCCGTCCTCCCACTGGAGCATGTACTGAAATATTTCATCAGCTTGTCTGAAGATGGCAGGAACAGGAAAAAGAGGGGAGGGATGCATAATTGACGGAGGCCTTTTGGAGAAAGGAGGAGTGGTATTATGGTGAGGCTGAGCATTGTAAAGGGAAATCTCTGAGATGGATACTCTGACAACAGAGATGGGAAGAAAATCTTGTGGTTGGGAAACACCACTGGTGGCGTTTAGATGTGTTTGTCTGGACCTGGTATCAGTGTATATGTGTGTGGTAACTGTACACGCTGGGCATAGATATTAGGACCATCTTGTCTATTAAGGCATTTTTTTGCAGTCTAGATAACTGCCAGTAGCCTAGTTTATGTACATGTAGTTCCCATACTTACACTGATATCCCATACAATCTGCCAGACAGAGGAGTTTCTGCAAGTACATAAAACCAGGCAGTAGTGAAGCAGAGGCAGAGGATGGTTGCTGGGATAATTGCCTATCAAAGAAACAGTTACAGAAGAATCAAAAATGTAACAACAGGTGAAAAAGGCAAATGTTTTCAGGCATGTCCATGTTAAGTTCATTAAAAAGAAGGCCATGGTGCTTTTATTCAGTTTTCTCTTTATTCTAATTTTGCTGTAAGAAGTGACATGTTCTTACAAGAATTGATCACAGAATTGCTTGCTCTGCAGTTGGCTGAGTATCAACTAAAAATGATATTGGGCTAAAATTAAGATTACTTATCATGTGGATATAGGCTGATGCCAGCATTATGCTAATATATTACCAATACATTGTCCTACTACTGGCAGCAGCTTATATTCATAATACTGTTCAATTGCATTTTTCAGAATGCAGTTACAAAATAAATGAAAATGAAATAGCAAAGAGATGCAACATAATTGCAGTATCCAACGGTTCCGTCCAATCTGTCTCTATTTCCTGCCTGCTCCTTACTTTTGTTTATCCTATGTAATAAAGGCCAAAATGGTTAAAAGAAAGTACACAGAAAACATGAGAGGTGTATGACGGTGAAAAAAGAGAATAGAGGACACATACTGTGTGATATCACTGTATGTGGAAGTTAGTCCTTCCCCTAATTAGCAAACATGCTGGGTACATTCAGGAGGGACCAAATGCATTGACAAACAGCTACAACAAATAGCATTGAAGAATTCAGTTTTACAGACTGTAGGCTTAAGAGAGGCGAATGGGTCACTTGGCAATTCGATAAGACTTTTGTAATCTGGTTCCAAAAATGTGGACATGTAGTAGGAGCTTTTTAAGGTATACATTTAAAAAGTGAAATAATATCTTGTTTCTTTTGGAGTGCTAAGTAGCTGTATATTACCTTTCAAGTATTCTATGATACTTCTATACTGTCCGGTCGTACCACAGATCATTCTCTGATGGTTTTAACATTTAAGGTTTAGTCAGTTTTCCTCCCTCATCCCCTTATCCTCCGCTGTGGTTTGTTTTGCCAGTGATGGTGAAAGGAGAATATGTAGCAAATATGTTTGTCTAGTATTGTTGCATTGCTGATCGGTGTATGGTCTCATATATAGAGGTGACAAGTCAAAACATCCACTTCAATTTCTGAGTCCCAGCCCCATCATGCTGTGAAAAGGCAGCTAATAGTTCTTTTGGGGTCTCTTATTGTGAGTTGATAAGAGACACTGAAAGTTATCTGCAAATCAATCAGGATGTGTCATCAAGATGCCATTTTCATAGGTTCATTTTCAGACACTTGATGGATTTTGCTGTGGTAATCACACAGCAATGTGTATGTGACAAGGTTCAGAGAGGAATCATCTATGGAGAAAATTATTTAAGCTTTTATCACCAGATTACGCTTGAGACTGATGGTTTCTAGAGCCACGTTTTGGCAGCACCTTTTTCCGCAAAATTTGAGGCTCTGGGGGTGAATATATGAAGCTTCCTGAATGCATATTCAAACTGGGACTGTGCCATTTTTTCCCTTTGCTGATCTGTGAATCTAATATGGCTGCCAGTCCAACAGCATGAAGTGGTACATTGTATGTCATCAAGGTATTTTCCAGTCCAAAACAGACCATTTGTATATGACTAGAACAGTGACATTGTCACATTTTGACAATGAAATTACTTGAAAAACTCTGAATGGAAAAATACTACTGAAATATCATTGGAAAGCTTGTATTGGCACTGATGTTTCACTGAAAATAAAAACAAAGACATCAAAAATAATAATAGTTTTACAACTGGTATATTTTAATGCAATTTTACATTTAATTTACATTATGATGTGTTCTTCAGCGTCAATCTGTAGATTTTCTACCATGACTTTCTATGACAGTTTTTTTTTTTTTTTTGATGGTCGACAGTTTTCAGTTTCAACTTTCTGTCACTGGCGTGGAAGAGAAGGGTTTGAGGAGAGGGACAATGAGGACAATCTACATATAATGAAAAAAAAAACTGTCACTGAAATTATAATCACAATACAAAAAAATCACAATCAAATAAGAATATAAGATTAGAAAACAATTTTTTAGTGAGACTTTCTTCAATGCCAATACTTGTTTGACTCCCAATACCACTTAATCCAATGCAAATATTTCAATATCAGTGTTTCCTTTTTCAGTTCAGGTTTTGTTTTCAATGCCAAATTTGATTTTTACTGTCAAAATTTTAATGTCACTGTTCTGGCTCTATATTTATATTACCTCTTATTCTGTAAATGGGGCGTGGCGGACTTTAATAGGTCCAGTCCTGACATCATAGTTCTAATCATTAGACTCTCCTCAGTTCTGAGTTGGATTTGTTTAGTTAAGTGTGTAAGATCATGTATGTGTATATGTGCTAGTAGTTTTGTGATGGTCAGATCTTTTGCTGGGTTCAGTCCTCCCTGTCCTTGGCATCAGAATGGTACAGTCAAAGACCAGTTAAATATTTCCTAGGTTCTGTATGTGTTTGTGTGTGTGTGGCAGCGGGTTTGTGGGGCAGTCTGTGCAGTGTGCTGCTAGCAGTGTGTTATGTTTGGCAGTGCGCTTGTGTGGCAGGTTGTAGGTGTGCATGGTGATATGAGAGGTGTTTTCATGGCAGTGGTGGTCAGTGTTTGTGAAAAATCAGTATTGCTTTGTGTGTGTGTGTATGTCCTCTTGTGTGTTGCTTTCTTTGTTGTGGCAGTCAAAGTGTTGTCACTCGTTGCAGGTGTCCCTTTTCTCCTCAATTGCTGCTGGAGACTCTTGTGGGCGGTGCTTGCACTGCCCTAGCGAATGGCGAGCTGCTGCTCTTGATGGTCGGGCAAAGCAGGAAGACTGAGCAGCACAGTCACAGGGAGCATCCTACGAAAGAGAGGGTGTCATTTAACAAGGTGTCTTTTTTTTCCTAAACTTGTAGGAATAAATGTTTTTTCCTATTACACATCTCGTCCTTATTCCTCTCTGACTGCCAAGACTAAAAATCCCCCCCCCCCAAACAAACAAGCAAACAAACAAACAAAAATCTATGAATGTTTGTGGGAACATTCAGTCTAGAGTGTATAGTAGAGTGTTTGTCTGCAGCTTTAAAATGTGTAATCCATCATAGTTACCATTACCAAAGTAATAGTATAAAGTTACTGTTATGGTAATGCAGTGCAGTAGGGCTGTGCATATTTATTGATCTCAGGATTCGTTTCGGATACGATTATCCTGTCAACAACTCGATTCGATTCAATATCTACATTTATCTTTACATTATAAACCAAAACAAATAAACTGTATAGGTCTAGCCTTCCTGTATTTGTGTGTGAAATTGTTCCATCCTCAAAAACAAAACTGATACTTCTGCAGTCTAGCTTCAGCTTTTAGCAACTGTCTTCTGCTCTAAAAAAGGCACATATATGAGCCAGTGGCTCCACCAGATGAGCACCTGTATAACACTAATAAACAGATCTCGTTTGCAGCACATGCAAAATAATCTTCCAGTATTATTACATAAGACTCCACTGTGACCAAAGGCCAGGAATCACATGTTATCGCTAACATGTCAAAACCACGTTCAGTCAGTTCTTCTTGGCTGGGCCTGCTATTTCCTTTACAGTGGCAGGCACTGGCTTCTCATGGTGAAACCAGCTAATGTGGCTACGTCTCATGAGTTACAAACATGAGGTAAATTTGATTTTTAGAACCTTATTGTCCAGCTGAGACCGGATAATCAGCAGACAATGTCAGGAGGCTATAATCGATTATGGTGTGTCACTGCATCATTGCAGAATCGTTCACGTCCACATCGTGATGCAGCGTAGAAACAATTATTTTCAACACCTCTACAGTGCAGACTATTTAAACTGATCTGCACTGTATTATGTGTTGTCACAGAGATGGATTACATACCTTATGAAAGTTTCAAGAGTTTGCCAATCATTTTTCAAATTGTTTAGAAACAGGAATAATGTTAGGAAGTACATTACAAATCTAAAACTGTATAGCATACTTCTGAAAAACCAACCTGGAAGAGTAGAAAAATACATTAAAATTTCTAAAACCCAGAACAATGGCTTTCAAAAACTGAGATGTTATGGAAAGTAAAAAGTAGAACAATGAGAACCACTGCAATGGTCCTTCAAGTTTAAAATAAAAACACATCTCACCTCTGTCCCGGATCCTGCAGCCCCAACGTTGCTCATTGTTTCCTTCCCTCCTCCCATGATACTGACCATCTCCTCTCCGGCCGTTTGTCTCATAAACCTCTTATTAACAATCCTGGTCACACTGTCATTGCCTCCACCCAACCCAGCCAGTGCTCCAAACCCTCCGACCCCAGCTGACACACACTCTGGCTTGGGCTCATCCACGCCACCAAAACCCCCCAAGACACTCAGACCTCCGAGACTGCCCAGGGAATCTCTTTGCACTCTCTCCCCAGGTGGGGTGACTCCCCCC
>BRZM01005045.1:0-39746 GCA_033238685.1 Lates japonicus
GGTGATGAGAGCTGGTCTGGTGGGAGAGTATCTATTCTCAATGAGTGAACCTCACCATTACCTTCAAACTCTCCACAGTGAGTGAGCAAGGAATGCAGCTTCTTTGAGTTGGTGCCAATGATGACAGGAACTGGGTCAAGGCTCTTTGGGTCTGGGCACACAGGAGCCAAGATAGAGACTGCCTCTTCGGCTCCCTTGGAACTCAACTGCCACATACCCCCCTGTATAGGTAGTTAGAATCACTCAGGCCCCATTTGGCGAGGTCTGTGAGAGGAAGACTGGGCACATTGGGGAGGTAACGGGAGTACCAGCTCTTGAATATGATGGTGACTCGAGAGCCACTATCTAAAAGGGCTCTACATGGCTGTCCTTCAGTTGTCACATTGGCCATCATGGATGGACCAACCAGCCCTTCTGGCAAGCCACAACGTGGGGGTGCGTGCACTGAGTTTTTCCTGACTGAACCAACCTCTTTAGACTCAGCAGAGTCTTTTGACGCCCCCTTTTCCTCCTTACTCTTGCAAAGGGCTCCCAGTAGTTTCTGAATTACTTTGGCTGTGCAGTGAGTGGCAATATGGCCATTCTTGCCACACGGGTAACAGAAAAAGCTGTAAGGGTCTTTTGCAGTGTACTGTGTGGCTTTGCGATATCTGGCTCTTTCATCTCTTTTGTTTGTGTCTGTTGGGGTTGCACCATGTAATACAGACATGACAGTTAACTGGTGTTGTAACTGTTCTGTAGTATCTGTAAGTTTCTTGGTTGGTTTTAATGTTAGCTCAGCGTGTGTATCTTGTCGCTTGCTTGTTAGCTCTTAAAGCTCAGAGCATAGCTCTTTGATCTCTGCTTTTAGCTCTTGAACTTCTGTTGATTTAGTTTTTGGCTCCTCCTGGTCTCCACGCACATCAGGGACTGCCTTCCTCCCTCCTTTGACCCCCACCAGTTCGCCTACAGAGCGAACCGGTCCACAGAGGACACCGTCGCTCTAACACTCCACAGTGCACTGAGTCATCTGGAAAACCAATGACTCAGCACTGGCTCCCCTCAGGGCTGCATGCTGAGCTCTTTACTGTACGCCCTGTGTACCTATTACTGCACTCCAACCCACCCAACCAACATCATCATCAAGTATGCAGATGATACCCCGTGGCTGTCCCTCTGGTGCTCAGCAAACAACCTGACACTGAATGTCCAGGAAACAAAAGAACTCATCATGGACTTCAGGAAGGACAGACAAGACTACACCCCCCTCCTCATAAATGGAGAACGTGTGGAAACTGTCACCACCTTCAGGTTCCTGGGCACCCACATCTTGGCTGATCTCTCCTGGACTCACAACACCAAGGCCTTAGTGAAGAAGGCTCAGCAGCAGCTGCATTTCCTGCGTGTCCTCAGGAAAAACAATCTGGACAAGAAGCTGCTGCTGGCCTTCTATCACTCCTCTGTGGAGAGTGTACTAACATACTGCCTGAGTGTGTGGTACACAGGCTCCACAGCTAAGGACAGGAAAGCTGTGCAGAGGGTCATCAACACCACCCAAAAAATCATCAGCTGCCCTCTGCCCTCCCTGGAGAACATATCCAGATCCTGCTGCCTCAGAAAAACCAGGGCCATCACAGGAGACCCCTCACACCCCGCCCACCACCTGTTTGACCTGTTGCCTCCTGACAGCGCTTTCAGGGTCAATCAAGTCCCTCACCACCAGATTCTCACAAATATCTTCTTCCTGGCCCTTCTGACTGTAAAACAAACACTGACCATACCCCCATCCACTCCCCTCACCTCACCAACACCACACCTCTCTCACACACACACACACACACACACACAGAACCAAGGACGCTATCCATCCACCTCGCACCTTAAAGTGTCCTAGTCTCAGTTTCTTGCACAATCTTGTGCTGTGTGTATGTAAATTGTGTAAAATTAGTGTACATTTTTGTATTTTTGTATTATTTGTATTATTTGTGTACATTTTGTATTTCTTATTGTATATACCTTTCTTCTATAGTGCACTGTTTGTCTTCGTGCAGTACCCACAATTTTGTTGTACTTAACTGTACAGTGACAATAAAAGCCTATTCTATTCTATTCTATTCTCACCAACCTTCACTTGTGTCACTGTTGTGTTTAACTTACGTCTTGCTGTCTCATATTCTCCCTCCTCTCTGACCTCATTTAGCAGCTTCAGGAAGGTAGGGGGTTTCTCCTTCCTTTCTCTCAGTCTCAGCTGTAATAGCATGATGTCTGACTCAGCAGCGCCCCTTATGAGTTGGTCAATGTGTGCAAGATCAGCTCTGTGAGTGGGGAGACCCCCTTGTTGCACCACTTTGGTCAGTGAGCACTCCAACCTTCTCAAAAAGTCTGACAGCTTTTCTCCTCGCTGTTGGTGGAGGCTCCTGAAAGAAAAATACAGGTCTTCACCAGACTCTCTAGGGCCTCTACATAGCACTCAGGGCTAGCATCAGGGTTATTCAGCCATACAGCCTGGATAATTTCCAGCGCGGGCCCTTTTAAGCTCTCTATTATTGTCTTTCACTTCTCTCTGACAGAGCAGTCGCACTCTTCAATCATCAGGCGAGCCTGCTCAACCCAGTGATCAAGACTCTCCTCACCTGCTGGTGTGGGAAGGTGTCCAGAGAACATCCGAAGACAACTAAATGCATTGTTCTCACTAGTAGGTCGCATTGTTTTTTTTCCCAACAGGTCTCCAACTGCCCGTATGATTGATTCAGGTGAGTTATCCTGTGGAACATCTGTAGACAGCATGGTATGAAGATCATTAACTGTTTTTCCTTCCTCTTTCATTAGCTGGTTGAGCTTGGCTAAGAAGTCATCAGCTGGACTCGCAGATTCAACAAAGAGGGATATTTTCCAGGCAGAATCTCCATTCAGTGTCTGAAGGTGAGGTGGTATACGGTCTGGGTGAACATCTTGATGGCATTCTCACTAGTAGTACTAGGCTGTTGCTTGTCTGGATGTCAGTCTTTATGTCTCTTACTCTTCCAAAAGCTTTCACTGTCTCAGCAGTCTCTTCAATGTCTGATTGGTCAGTGTCAGCAGGAACGTCATGCAGTACAAAGGCCCGATTTGGGTCTATGCCTGCCGCACCGCACCAGCTACTAAGCTCAGGTGCTATCTGAGAATCTTTCTGGGTAGTCATTATACTAACCCTACTGCTGGCGTGTTAAGCTCTGTAAGACTGAAAACAACATACTCCTTTAAAGAGCAAAAAAAAAAAAAATTTAAGCATGGGAATATCCCAGCGGTGCCTCCAAATTGTGTAACATCTGTCTCANCAGCGTTTCCACTTCAGTCAGCTCTGATCAGCTGCTGTCAAGTGAAAACTGTCAGAGTTCAGAGTCTGTTAGACCGCCTCTCTGGGATCAAGTCCAGATCACCTCAGACCTCTTCTGAGGAAAGAGGAGGAGCTTCAGTTTCCTCCTTCCTCAGACCTGTTGGTCCAGTTCTTATCAACATGAATCAGCCTCAGGAGCTGTTCATTCATGCAGACTCTCTGTTCCCTCTCAGTGTGTTTGGTTAGATCAGATCAGATAAACTTTATTTATCCCACTTGTGGGAAATTTCCATGTTACAGCAGCAAGAGACAAGAGTCTCTGTAATAAACAGAAATGTGCAGTTTATAGTAATATAGGAAAATGGTGATAATCAGTGAGGTAGATGAAGAAGTATGTGCAAATAAAGTGAGCAGAAAGTGGAGTCCACAGTTCCAGGTTTATTGTGGGTCAGTCTGGTGTTGTACAGTCTGATGGCTGTTGGAATAAATGACCTGAGGTAGCGCTCCTTCTTGTTCTGTGGATGCAGCAGTCTGTTGCTGAAGGAGCTGCTCAGGTCTCCCACAGTCTCATGCAGGGGGTGGGAGGGGTTGTCCATGATGGATGTCAGCTTGGCCAACATCCTCCTCTCACCCACCTCCTCAATGGAGTCCAGAGTCCAGTCCAGGACAGAGCCAGCCCGTCTGACCAGCTCATTCAGTCTCTTCCTGTCTCTCTCTGAGGATCCACTGCTCCAGCAGACCACTGCATACAAGATGGCAGAGGCCACCACAGAGTCATAAAAGGTCCTCAGCAGTGACCTGCACTCTGAAGGACCTCAGTCTTCTCAGCAGGTGGAGACAACTCTGGCCCTTCTTGTACAGGGTGTTGGTGTTATGAGACCAGTCCAGTTTATTGTTGAGGTAAACACCCAGGTATTTGTACTCCTCCATGATCTCAATGTCCAAACCCTGGATGTTCACCGGTGCAGTGAGAAGTGACTTCCTGCTGAAGTCGATCACCACCTCCTTCGTCTTGCTGGGGTTGATGTGCAGGTTGTTCATTACACACCAGTCGACTCCCTCTGCTCCAGATCGTTCCCCTGAGACACACCCAACAATGGCTGTGTGGTCAGAGAACTTCTGGAGGTGGCAACTGTCTGTGTTGTGTCTGAAGTCTGATGTGTACAGGGTGAAGAGGAAGGGGGACAGTACTGTACCCTGCGGGGCCCCCATGCTGCAGACCACCACATCAGACACACAGTCTGTTGGTGAGGTAGTCGGTGGTCCAAGCAGCCATGTTACAGTCCACTCCAGCTCCTTCCAGCTTCCCCCTGAGCAGAGATGGTTGGATGGTGTTGAATCCACTGGAGAAGTTGAAGAAGGTGACCCTCACAGTGCTCGCAGTGTTCTCCAGGTGTGAAAGGCATCTGTGCAGCAGGTAGATGACAGCGTCTTCCACACCAATGCCAGGTCTGTAGGCAAACTGCAGGGGATCCATCACATCACTCACCAGGTGTTGGAGGTGGCTCAGGACGATCCTCTCCATTGTCTTCATCAGGTGGGAGGTTAGGACTACTGGCCTGAAGTGTTCTGGCTCACTGGGATGTGCAGTCTTTGGAACTGGGACCACGCAGGATGTTTTCCACAGGTTGAACACATCATTTCATCCTCAGCTCTGATTGGACAGGTATTTTCTCCTGTTGCTGTTTCAATGACTCACAAAGTGAATCATTTATCCACCGATGTGTTTTTCAGTTCTGGTTCCACTTCCAGGTTTGATCACAGTGAATATGAAGCTCTTTCCTTCAGTTTGAAGAGTTGTTACAGAGGTGGAGAGAACAGCTCAGCTTCAAACAGCTGTGCTTCTGTTTCAACATGGAGTCACTTCAGATAGTCCAGAATGCTGTGTCCAGAACTTTCACTAACTCAGCAAAGATTGACCACGAGTCCAGTTTCAGCCTCCCTTCATCAGCTCACATCAGATCAGACTTTAAGGTGTTTCTAATGACTGTCTGATCTTAAACCTTATATTCCATCCTGTGCTCTGAGCTGTCAGAGTGCAGGACTCCTGTCTGTCCCCAGAGTTAAGAAGAAGTCAGCAGGCCATAGGACCTTTTCCTATCAGGCCTCCTTCCTCTGGAACAACCTCCCTACAGACATTAGACTGTCTGACTCTGCTGAGGCCTTTAAATCCAAACCTCAAACTCATCTCTACACCTTCACTTTCAGTCAGCACCTTATTCTCATCAGGCTTCTACCTGTTACTGTTCTACCATCAGCAGGTCGGCTCAGTCTCAATGAACCAACTCAACTCAGGATTTAGTCAAATCCATGTTGTCCTGCTGATGAGATCACTGCAAACTGAAAACCACTGCATCACTCTGACTCTGTTTCCTCCCTCAACAACATCAGTCTCTCTCTCTCTCTCTCTCTCTCTCTCCATCGTTCTTTCTTGTAGGTTTTTCATCTCTCTCTCCTCTTCAGGTATTTCTGCCTCTGGAGCTGTAGAGTCTGATCTGTGATGACGTGCCTCCTGCTGCTCCTACGATCCTGCTCAGCACCTGAACATGTACCTCTTACCATCTTAGCTCTGGTTCTGCTCCAGGTTTCTGCCTCTTAGAGGAAGTTTTTTCTCTCCACTGTCGACCAGTGCTGCTCATGGTGGAACTGTTGGTTCTCTCTGTAAATAACAGACAGAGTTCAGTCTAGACCTGCTCTGTATGAACACTGTTCTGAGCTAACGTCTGTACAGATAAAAACTGAGCTTCATGTCTCATATTCAGCATCGTTTCAAAGTTACAGCTAAAACTCATGGTGACTGATCACATGTCTGTACAGGAAATAAAACATCATCATTCAGCCTCTTCTTTAAAGTGGAAACACAACAACAACACTGAGGACTTTTCTTTTTAACACACCACAAACACTTTTCCACATCACAGGAAGGGTTGATGTGGTTTTATTGTGGCGGGGCCGAGAGCATCCTCACCTTCAGATTAAAAGCGTGGTGTAAAAACTCCTCAGCACGGGACAGGAAACGTCTGGACAACACGGTTCAAACTGCATCAAAGATCAGTGAGGACTGGAACACCAGAGGACAGAGGACTCAAATACAGGACTCTGAGACACTCACTGGGTTCAACAACATCAGTCTTTACTTTCTGAAAGGTTCAGTTCACAGGTGGGCAGTGAGAAGCAAACTGTGTACAATACAATACAATAAACTTCCACACATGTTCATTTACAACAACACAAGCTGATATTTCTCTTAGTGTTAGGCCCACACCAGGAACAATATACTGTTTTGCTCCTTTATTTTGCTACCATAATGCTATCTTGTATTGGGAAATGCATCTAGCTTTTTCTCCTTCCAACACACTGCAGCATTTATTTATTAATTTAGGGCAGGTTTTGTGTGTGTGTGTCTGCTGATGGTATCTTATATACTGTCTAAAATCATATAGCTTCTTTTCCACTCTATTCTATTCTTAATTTTAAAAATTCATTAAAAACACTTTTGTAAGATGTGGTTAGATTCTGCTGACATGTTGTTACTCAGTTGTATAGGAGCCTCCAATCGGAAACTCTTTGTACAGTTCAGTCTGGACTCACAAATCTAAGACTCCACTGCTTCAAGTTTCCTCAGTGAAGCTCTGACTGCCATGGTTTGAATCTCAACCTTTATTTATTCAAAATGAACAACATCTTCATGACATTTGGGATCTTAACAGTCAGGTATGATTGTATATATCATTGGAGCAAACTGTTTCTCACAGCAGTGAAATAAACCTTGAATTTGGAGCCACTGGTCAAAGGTTTGATAATAACAGACATAGGACAAACAGCTGTTAATGTAACAAAATTATTTGGGCTAGAATCTTTGTTCCGAGAAAACACAGCACATAGATACTAAAGCTCCTGTTGACTAGGCTTCCATGTTTCCTGACAATCAATAACTGTCTAGGAACTCTCTTCTTCATCCTGTTGATCAGACCTCTTCTTCTAGACACTTTAGAGCCCGTTGGTTATCAAGATTTCCAGCCATGTATCGAACATTAACACAAGCTGGTATTTCTCTTAGTATTGGAAGTACAGGAACAACAACAGGAATCTCACAATGAACAATCAGTGTCCTTAGAAAATATATTTTCTTCTGTAAATCAGTCTTTGCTTGTTCTATATTTTTCTGTCTGCTTGAGTTTTCTACCACCACTTTTAGAGCAACAACAGCCGTCCATCCAGGCTCAGGAGTGAGATGTTGAAGGAAACATGAAATGGTGAAGATGGAGAATCAGCATGATGGAGATCCCCAGAGGCTGAGGAGGAGCTGATGATGGCTGTTGTAGCTGCTTAGCTAGCACTAACTCACCGTGTTTTGTAGCTCAGACTCCCTGACAATACCTGCAGCACAGACACCTGACAACACCTGCTCCTAAAGACTACAACAACATGTTAGAGTCCAAATCACACAGCTGATCCACATGTGACATCGCTGATCAATACTGATCAATACTGAGTCCTCAGACTGTGTGACAGTCAGTTGGACTCAGAGTGAAGAAGGCGTTGTCAAAGCGTCCTCCTGTCTTTGCATCCATCGTCTTAGACTGATCAACAGACCCGATCAAGGCCCCAGTTGATCAGCCATCAGAGGAGTTGGATCAGTGGAATACTTCTGATACAGTGATAGCCGACTGTTTCATACTGACCTGAGATTTCTCTGTGAGAGGGAAATTGAAGACAGTGGAACAGAGACAAACAACAGAGACAAACAACTAGAGACCGGCAACCAGAGACAAACAACTGAGACAAACAACCAGAGACAAACAGCCTGCTGGACAAACAGCCAGAGACAAACAACCAAGAGACAAACAACTAGAGACAAACAACCAGAGACAAAACAACTGAGACAAACAACCAAGACAAACAACTAGAACAAACCTTCCAGGGAGCAAACAACCAGACAAACAACTTCTAGAGATGACAACCAAGACAAGCAACAAAGACAAACAACCAGAGACAAACAACAAGACAGCAGCAGAGACAAACAGCAGGAGACAAACAACTGAGAGACAAGCAACTAGAGACAAACAACCAGAAGACAAACAACTAGAACAAACACTTTAAAGACAACTAACTGGAGACAAACCAACACGACACAAACCAACTGAAGACAAACCTTCTAGAAACAACAACCAGGGCAAACAACTAGAGACAAACAACCAAGAACAAACAAACAACCAGAGACAACCAGAGACAAACCGTAATTCTGACCTTTCACTTTGAAACTTGCACAATTTCTCTTTCCAAATCTTCTACTGTCGACCAAACATCTGTATTTTCCTGTATACATGACTTTAAAATTGTTTCAGGAGTCAGACCCCTGGTCTCCAGATCTCAGCAGGTCTTCATTCATCTCTGTTCGGTCTTTAAACCTTGAATATATTTCTCAGGTAGGTCAGAGCGTTCTCATACCATGGTATGCCATTGTCTATGTTCACCACATCTCTTTCTAGCGTCTTCATCCAGGTACCTGTAGTTTCTGAAGGCAGCTGAATAGACTCCACCCCTCCTCCCCTCCTGTTGGACTGAGGGACAGCAAAGCATCATCAGCTGTACAGACAGCAGCAGCAGTTTGTCATCACTTCATTGAAGGAGGACAAAGTTGTAGAAAGCTGAAGGACAGAACCAGATCAGAGCAGAAGGTAACAGGGGACAGAAATCTAGAAACTAAAAGCAGGTGTTGGTGATGAAATGTTTGGAGTTAAAGGATCAGTCCGTGTTTTCAGACTGAGGATTGACCAGTGTTGATCATGAGGAGTGGAGGCTGATGGAGCCTGAGTCTGATGGATCTCTTCTTCCATTTTCTGCTTGCTTTGATCAGAGGGAGAGGTGGACACAGAGGACAGAGACAACATGCTGCCTGTGAGGACGTCACAGCAGAGACATGGAGGGGAGGCTTCCACCGTGACTAAAGGACAAAGATCACATCAGACACTGGCAGCAGATAGACACCAGTGTTTGGTGGACACTGAGCTGTTGGAGGGGATTTCCACTTTGTTTTCACTTGGAAATATTCCTCACTGACATCAAACTGTTGGATGAAGACATTTGTCTTCACTAGAACAAGCTGAATGTTTGACTGTTAGATAGAAAGTGGTCAGTGTGAAGAGGAGACACAGCAGAAAGGTGAAGACTGACAGTAAGAAAGCAGTGAACAGACTGTTGAAGCTGCTGTTAGTGTCACATGACTTTATTCAGTCGGCTGTAGAGGAGATTTGACTTGATGACTGAGAGAAATGAAGCAGAGAAACCCAGTCTGAGTGTTTTCTATCACACTCACACACTTCCTCACACATCTGACTGTCTGCATTTCAACTATGATGGAGGCTCATTACTGTTGGAGCCACACTAATCACACCTGAGCCGTCTCCATGACAACTCAGCTACCTCCATCAGCTGATGAACACCTCTGACCTCTGACCTCTGACCTGTATCTACAGCACTGACCTTTGACCTGAAGCAGCACCTCCTTCTTCATCAGGATGTTTCTCTTCCTGCTGCTGTGGTGCAGGTGTAGGTGTCTATTAATCTCAGTCTGTGGGGTATTTCAGGATCAGACTAGGTCTCAGTCTCAGCAGGTCTTTCTTCATCTCTGTTCGGTCTCTGTAAGCCTGGTCCTGTTCTTTGGAGTCCCGGTCAGGCCGTTCTCGCTACAGGACCTTTGTTACTGTCCATCCATCCTCCCCTAGCGTCTTAGGGGTGAGTGATCTGTAGTTTTGAAGGGCAGCTGGATAGACTCCACCTCTAGATCCCTCCACCTGTTGTTGGACTGAGAGGACAACAAAGCCGCATCATCAGCTGTACAGACAGCAGCAGCAGCACTCAGCACATTTCTTTGACTGTATAGTGAAATGTTTGCAGTGAAAACATGTTTGATTAGTTCAGTCAGAAATATCTCCATTGCTCCATTAGACAGAGACAGTGTTGTGCACGGTGTCTCTTGCAATCAACACTGGCACAACTCACTGTTTATTTTCAACTAGGTTTGATTGTCAAATGGACAAAAGCAAACCTTTATTCTCTGTCTCTGAAAGACAGTTTAAAGTCAAATCCATTTGACTTCTCGCAACTTTCTTCTTCGTCTGTAAAACAGTTGACAGGAAACCTGCAGCTACATACACAGCCAGTTATTACTCTGTGTCCTGGATATTTTCAAGGCGTGGACTTCCAAATCTTTGCGACTTTTCCAGAAACAGCTCAGAAGGAGCAGTTCTTGAGCCACTTTGACATTTTTTCTTCTTTTGGTTTTAGTCCTGTTTTTCATCACATGTCTCTCTTCACTCCCCGTTAAGTATAACTGTCTCCCTATCAGCGGTGTCTACACTTTTACACTCTGCCAACATGTTCAATAACATTCATCATCATTCCAATGAAATCTGTTGAAGAATCCTGTTGATTTCTGCTTCAGATTTCTGATCAAATATCTGGGACATATTGCTGATGAAAATCCCTGGCTTCTGTCACAGCTGCATTAGTGGACATTGAAATTGTGCAGTGTTGTGGAAATATTGGAAAAGTGTTGAAATGCTTCATAACAGAGTGTCAGCATGCAGCCTCACACACTGATGCTGTGAATGGAAACTAACTCCAGTGGACACACATGTTACAGCAGCTCATTAGCTCGGCTGCTACAAACTACATGTGGCTCATGTTTGACAGGAAGTGCTCACAAATAAAGGAGCTTTACACCACTTTTTACTTTGACTGGATTCAATACAATCTGCTGTTTAACAGTGTCTCCTGATAAATAAAGAAATGGATGAATGATATTTGATTGGATTTATTGATCCTGAATGTAACTGTCAACAAACAGACTGATGCCTTTCAATAGAAAAGTCTTAGTAATAACTTTATCTGCCCAGTCGTAGTTATATGTCACAAACAGGATCCATTTCTCCTTCAAAAAATCTCCCAAACTCAGTGAAACTGCAGTGATTTTAGTCTGTGATGAAGCTTCAACTGATGACGACTCGTTTTCCACCATCACAAATAAATGAAGCGGATGTAATGATTTTTGGTCTTTGATACTGTCTGATTTTACCTACATTCTCTTGCTGTTGTTCTTGTCTTCGCGAGAACACATCCATAGTTTAAGCCAGGCTAGTCCTGGAGAGTCTCCTTCTCAAAGCCCAGGCATGATGGGAGTTACACTGCACATATTCAGTGGGTCCCCAAGCCTCCCAGCCTGTGCTGGCACTGACCTTTGACCTCTGACCTGTATCTACAGCACTGACCTTTGACCTCTGACCTGTATCTACAGCACTGACCTTTGACCCAGAGCTTCACCTCTTTCTTCATTGGAAAGTGTTTGTCCATTAAGACGGTGCAGGTGCCTGTGTCACTGTCTGTAGGGTGTTCGAGGTCAGACTGGAGAATCTCAGTTATTCTCAGCAGGTCTGTTCATCTCTATTGGTCATCAAAACTCGTGTTGTTGGTCTCTCTGGTGCAGCCGTTGTGATTCACGTGGATCGTTGTGGTCTTGGACTGACAGAACTTCCAGACGACTGTGACGTCCTCAGGAAGGTGAACTCTGCTTTGACACGGCAGCTGGACAGACTCCACACCCCCCTCCACCTCACCACACCCTTAGAGACTAGAGAGGCTGAAGAGCTCAGGTAGACAGGACAGCAGTAAACTCCGGGTGACAGGACCTGGACTGGTTTTAACCTGGCTGAACTGAAACCTGCTGGCCACAGTCTATGGGGAGACACACACACAGAAAGCACCTCTGATGACATAGAGCGCTTGCCTGAAATACACAATGGACCAACGCGTAGCAACCAGACCCAGAAGAACCAGGAGAACAGTGGCTGATTGGGGCGTATACGGTTCTGTGACCACACATCAACAACAGCATCTTTGAAAGAAGTGACTGGCCAATCCGGCTGCAACTGTGATCACTACCATTATCAGTTCAATCTGCAGTTATTGGCTAGATTCATTCATTCCGGCTGATGAATCCACTTCTGTTCTGAACTTCCACGTTTCACGCTACACTGACCTTTGACTGACCTGCAGCTGAGCGTTTGTCAGTCCTGGGTTCCTCTCCAACTGGTCTGATGGTGCAGGTGTAGTTTCCACTGTCAGAGAGGCGGGGTTTCCTCAGAGTGAGGCTGAGGTTTCCAGTTTCCGCAGCATCAGTCTTCATCCATGTTCGGTCTCTGTAACGCTGGTTCTGGTCTCTAAGGTCATCACCTTCCTCCGTCCACTGGTGGACGGTTGTAGGATTGAGATCGAAGCAGCTCCACATCACTGTGGTGTCCTCAGGTACAAAAGGGATCTGACAGGGCAGCAGGACTGAGCTCCGCCCCCTCGTACACCTCCACAGTGAAGGCATGCTGGGAAACTGAGGACACAGTGACACAAACATCAATCAGCTGAGTCCTAGTGTCCACAGGGAGAACTGCAGGTCACATGACCCACAGGGACGCTGCTGCTGAAAAACTGTTTCCACTGTTCAAGTGTTTGTTGCTTCTATAAATCACTGCATTTATTGTCTTTATGTCTGAAACAGATCAACAGGATCAGATTCACAGGAAGCTGCAGAAACTCAGATGTTCCCGTTATCAGAGAAAAAACTCCCAGAACTTCGGAGAAAACACAACTCAGCAACATCCCAGGGCAGGAGTTCAGTCCTCAGTGACAACCTCATAGGATAAAGTTAGCACACATGTTGCTGGGAGCAGGCAGAGGTCAGAGGTCAGAGTGGTAACAGCTGATCAGAGTTAAAGAGCAGCTGGAGGGAGATAAACCACAGGAGAATATCAGGCAGGAACATCAGTGATGGAGTCACGTTCAGGAGACGCAGGAGAAGAAGCCAAACACAGACACAGGGACGCATTTTAACAAAGGAACAATGTTTCCTGACAGAGCAGCAGGTAAAGGAACAAGTCCATTAGCAACAAAAACCCTCAGAGGAGCAGGAAAGGTCCAAAACACAAACGTCAAATAAAACCCAGGAGAAAACAGGAGCACAGAACCTCACAACCCTCAGTCCACTGCCAGTTAGAGAGAGGAGAGACAACATAAAACAGGAAGTAGAAGTCAGTAGGAGGACAGGTCATGACAGACGGCTGCAGGTAGGCAGGGAGCTGTTACAGTGGGTGTTGTTGCTGACCTTTGACCTGCAGCTGTACGACTGCCAGTCTCCGCTCATTTCCAAACGCTGTGATGGTGCAGGTGTAGTTTCCACTGTCAGAGAGGCAGGGTTTCCTCAGAGTGAGGCTGAGGTCTCCAGTCCTCAGGCGTCAGTGCCACTGATGTTCGGTCTCTGTAGCTGGTTTCTGGTCTCTAAGGATCTCACCTCTCTGAGTCTCCTGGTGGACGGTTGGGACTGAGATCAGGCGGCTCAAATCACTGGGGAACCCAGGAACAGGAGATCTGACAGGTTATGGGACTAGCTCCGCGCCCCTCATACACACCTCACAGTATGAACTGTGCTAGAGCAGGGACATGAGACACAAACATCAATCAGCTGAGTCCTAGTGTCACAAGGAGAGACTGCAAGGTCACTGGCCTCCTCACCTTAGACTTGTTATAAAGGCGGCTGATGACACCTGGTTACTGAACTTTAGTCACTTTGATGGTTTCACTTTAAAACAGTAAAATAAACTAAAAAGCATGCAGTTTCACAGACCCCTTGGTTGGGTCAGATGCTTCCTGACACAGCAGACTTAAACATGAAGCTGGAGGGAACATGAACAAGCTGCAAGTTTAATGCTGAAGAACAGACCTGAGGGACAGTCTGACTAGACAGTCCTTCAAGGAAATCATGTCCAGTTGAACCTGGAGAGCAGGGTGTCAAACTCAACTGCACAGGGGGCCGAAATTCAAAACACAGTTTAAAATTCATGGTTTGAACAGGATAAACATTTATTGAACACTAAAACTAAATGTTTTTGAACTATGATATATAGTAAAACAGACAAGATAATATTATTCTAGAATAAATCAACTTAAACTTTAAATAACTTAAAATATTTTTGCCTCATGAAATATATCCTGTCAAAATTATACAAGTTAGAAATAACAAGACATACTTGCAAAAACACCTGAAAAAGAAAGAAAAAATTGTGACAGTGCTTTTGTACTTTAAGTAAAGGTTAAATAACAAATCAACATTTGAATTTCTTTGCTTTTATATCATTTTATCAGGAGCTGGATGTGGCATCTTTTTGTAGCAACCATAATTCTTTTATGTTTGAGTATGAGAGTCCTGGGTTGTGGAAATTCTCAAGGATGGACTGCAGGTGCTTATCAGTATGTGCTGTTTGATGTCTTGCGTCACTGAGAAGAGCTTCTCACACAGATATATGCTACCAGGCGCACCAAGGTTCGAGGCCGCATGAGCGGGCTGGGGCATTACTGCAGGAATGGAGTAGATAAAGTGTGCGGGCCCTGCAGTGTCCGTTACACTGCAGCTCAGTCAGCTCCATCTAGATCTGCACAGGTGCTGCAGTTTTAAGTCGACCCAACCAAATGGGTTGCGAGAAGCAGCTAGAGAAGTCTTTTCTGTGCTTCAAGGTCACCCAAAGCTCAGTTTCCATCAGCAAAGTCTTGGCGTTTGGGGTTGTGCCGACTTGGTTCAGCATTACTTGGCAGCAGGAGGTAAAGCCAGTTGCACTAGGTGCATTTGTCTCCCATAAAGCAGCTTCAGTTGAAATGCCTTCACTGCGTCATACATGTCAGCGGTCACGCGGTCACGTCCCTGGAGCTGGAGGTTTAAGGCGTTCAGATGAGCTGTTATGTCAGACAGAAACGCCAACTCGCATTTCCACTTTTCATCCCGCAAAACGGTGGAGTCTTTGTCATGGTCCATCTTCAGGACTTTGCCACATAGTGCTTCCTGGTGTATGATGCAGTGATATGCTGTACTCACCAGTACTCACCAGTACAGTTCTCCTCCTGCATCTTTACTCGCATCCTTCCCACTAGTCCACTTTTTTCACTGCACACAGCCGGTGCTCCATCAGTTCTAAGTCCAGGGGCAGTTTCATGTCGGTTACACTTTGACATACGTCTTCAAAAATGTCTTTTCCAGTCGTTGTCCCGTGCATCGATTTAATGTCCAATATTTCCTCTGTAACGCGCAAAGTGGAGTCCACTCCGCGGATGAAGATGGCTAGCTGTGCGGTGTCAGTCATGTCAGTACTTAGAGATTTTGCACGGGTAAAAAACGTCTGCTGAAATGTCAGATTGTTCTTTAACTCTTCTACTTTGTGTATCTTCAGCCCTGCATTCAGGTCTTTCAGGTCATCCTGATGTTTTGTCTCATAGCGCCGTCTTAGATTCAATTCTTTAATTACAGCCACATTAGCTCCACAAATGAGACACACGTGTTTACCGGCAATGTCAGTGAACATATACTCAGCCTGCCGTCGGTTTCGAAAGGTTCTGTTTTCAGAATCAACTTTTCTCTCCGGCATTGTGAGGAGCTAGCTTCGCAACGACTTGCAGCAACAGAAGCTAGACTTGATTGACGCGGGAAGCGTTCGGCAAGGCAACTGAAGCGCTGCATTATGGGATCTGTAGTTTATTGTGTTATCAGTGCTTCATATCGCCGGGCCATTAATGACAATAATATAAAATGATCTCGCGGGCCGGATATTATTGCACGCCGGGCCGGATGTGGCCCTCTAAATAAAGCCTTTCTGGCCCTCACTGATACCTTTGGGTTCACACAGTCTGTACATGAACCCACTCACTGTGGTGGTAACACTCTAGACCTGATTCTTTCCTGTGGGATTGAGGTGTCTGATCTGACCATCTCTCCTGTCACATCGGTTATCTCTGATCAAATATATCTTCCACCAGACACATAGGTCCCACAACTTTAACTGTTCTTGGAGAGCAACTACCAGAGGTCCTGGCCCCTTTTACTGCAGCAATTGGTTCTGTTGAAAACTGTACCAGAGATTTAAATACAACCTTGTCTAGTCTCCTTGATTCAGTTGCACCTCTCACCACTAAAGTTAAACAGCCAAAGAGGTCCACTCCCTGGTTCACAGATGACACACGTGCTCTGAAGCAGAAGCTCTGTATCTCCAGTGGCACCAGGGTGTTCTGGAATATAAGCATGCACTGTCTACTGCCAGAGCAGCATATTTTTAAAATTTAATCAATAGCAATAAACATAATCCTAGATTTCTTTTTGACACTGTAGCTAAACTCACTAAAAAGCAGCAGGCTCCTAGCTGCTCGCCCTTTACTGCCTGTGAGTTTCAGAATTTTTTCTGCAGTAAAATTGATGAGATTAGATTAAAAATCAGTTCAGTTTCTCCAGCATCTGCTGCGGAACCGGCTGTGCATCATACTAAGTCTCAGAGAGTTTCTGCTCTGATGAATTTTGACACTGTATGTCTTGATTCATTATCTAAGATAGTACTAGCTTCTAAACCCACCACTTGCCTTTTTGACCCTTTACCGGGTAAACTTTCCAAAGATCTCTGGCCAGTCTTGGGCCCTGCAGTGCTGAATATTGTGAATCTCTCGTTGACGACTGGCACTGTTCCTTCCAGCTTTAAAACAGCTGTGGTTAAACCTTTACTTAAGAAACCACACCTTGATCCTGGGTCTTTAGGTAACTATCGGCCTGTCTCAAATCTCCCATTCTTCTCTAAGATACTAGAAAAAGTGGTGTATCAGCAGCTTTCAGCTCATTTAGCTGTTAATAATCTATTTGAACCGTATCAGTCTGCTTTTAGGGCCTTTCACTCTACTGAAACAGCACTTGCTAAAGTAGTAAATGATCTGCTACTCTCTTTAGATTCAGGTTCCACCTCTGCTCCTATTACTTGATCTTAGTGCAGCCTTTGATCCTATAGACCACCGTATACTCATGGACCGACTGGAAAATAGATTTGGAATCTCTGGCGTGGCCCTCAGCTGGTTAAAATCTTACTTATCTGACAGAACTCAGCATGTCTCTTGTAATAACACCATATCAGCCTTCTCTGATGTGAAATATGGAGTACCCCAGGGTTCTGTTCTTGGCCCCCTGCTTTTCTCTCTATATATTTCTCCTCTTGGCCAAATTATTTGGAGTCATGGAATTAATTTTCACTGTTATGCTGATGATACCCAGCTATATGTGCCTATAAAGGCTGATAATGCCTCTCAAATTAGGGAACTAGAGATCTGCTTGTCTTCTGTTAAAAGCTGGATGTCTCAAAACTTCCTGCTTCTTAATTCAGACAAAACTGAAATGCTGGTTATTGGCCCGGCGCGATATAGACACCAGTTCGATCATGTAACTATATCCCTTGACAACTGTGTTATCTCTCAAAGTACAACAGCCAAAAATCTGGGTGTCACACTTGATCCTGATCCCCAGAGTCAAAAAGAAGTCAGCAGGCTGCAGGGCCTTCTCCTACTCCCCTTCCTCTGGAACAACCTCCCTATTGATATTAGACAGACTGACTCAGTACAGGCCTTTAAATCCAAACTAAAAACTCATCTTTATGCCTTAACTTTTAACTAGCATATTATTCTGGTTCCATTTTTCCCTCGGCGGGTTGGGTCAGTCTCAATGCATCAGTTAAGATTAATAGTTAGTAAATGTTGTCCATGATGTCCTGCCGACGAGATTATTATTAACTGTCTTAATATCACTGCATCACTTTAACTGTGTGTTTCTTCCCTCAAGCACATTAGTGCCCAGGCTGTGCTTCTCTCTCTCTCTCTGCTACTGTCTCTTACTGCAGGGTTCTGCCTCCAGAGCTGGAGAGTCTCCTGCTGCTCCCATGATCCAGCTCAACCCTTGATGCAATAATTAAACATTTATTAGTGTTATTGATAGTGTTAGTGCTATTAATGTACCACTGTTTGTCATTAGTATTCCTTTAGTTCCTTCCATTCATCTAGCAATTGAGACCTTGAACTCATCAGGACATTGTTACTGGGTATTAATCAGACAGAAGGCCATTTCTCACTGGGCCTCAGTAAACCACATATGTGGCGCCCCCTGCAACCCTGATAGGTCATCTCCTTTCAGGTCTACGCCTTGCATCAAATCAAAAGCAAAAATCATAAAAGCAGTCGTTATCCGTTTCGGCTGTCTCGATAAATGGTTTTAGCGAGTCATTATTTAGTTTTTTTTTTTTTTTTTGTTTTGGTTTTATTTGAAAAACAAATATTCCTGATTTATGGGCTCCTCTCTCCTCTCCTGCCTTTAACATGTTTGTTGGTGAAAACATCGTCATGGATCAGTTCCAGAGGATGAAATGAAGGTTAAAGCAGAAAGACTAAAGAGCTGCTGCAGTGTTGGATCAGTCAGATCAGAGGGACGCAGGTTTTCTTACCGTGCAGGAGGATCACAAACACCACCAACATCTTCATCTTCCTGGAAAAACTCAGCAAGAGTCCCCTCAATCTTCACAGACTGGCTAGAGCTAAAACACTGCTTTTCACCATTTCTGTTTCACAGACACTTGTGACTTCTACTTATCTTTGAAGGCTTTAGTTTCTCTTTCATTAGTTTCAGTGACGCAGCTATTTGACTATAGAGTAAATGGCTGGGCAACCCTCTGTCTCATGCATGTTTCAGCTCTTCATCCTGTTAAAGTGCCTGTTAACTGCTCTCAGGAGGGACTAACACTCAGAGCACAGACAGGACTGATTATTTTTCGCAAATTAGATTGTGATTTTAACCACTAGACTCTTTTATTTTCTATATGTAAGGACACGGTTTGACGTCAGTTTAGTTTCTGTTCCTTGAAAGCAGAGAGCTGTTGTGGTCAGGTGGTATTTCTGAATCTACACTCCTGACACAAAATTGTGTACTGTCTGTCAGAGCCAAGGTGTTGTTTTCTTACCATGGGTTGAACAACGCAGAAGAGCAGAAAGAGGCAAAGTTCAGATTGTGTGTGGGGGGGCGGGGGTTATCCTGTATGAGCATCAGACACAGATAACTGCTCTTTATCAGCCTTTATCAGACCTCATGAATTAGACCGATTATCAGAACGACGTCAAAATACTGGTCTCGACATCGACCTTTTTTTAATCCTCAGCGATAAAGGATCGAAAAAAGTATAAAACTGGAGTTATTCTGGCTCTGATGCATACACCTCTCCTGTCTGCAGTCCCTCTCATTGTCCCTTCCACAGCTCCGTCTGATTGGTTACACAGAGCTCACACACACAGCAGAGAGAGGAGGAAAGGTTTGCCGAGTGGAAGCTCAGAACAGATATATATTTGGAAAGGTGAGTTAGGCAGCAGACTCCCCAAACTATAATAAACATCCAATCCTCTACAACTCACATATTCTAGTAACATTGGTCTAATAACGTCTACCTCTCTTTGAGCCTGTAGCTCTGTGCTCAGTCCCTCAGACTGTTAATCACTTGAAACAAGTTGCTGATAATAGCCCGATAGAAACAGTCGTGATAGTAAGTATGTGTGTGAGAGAAGGTAAAATTCGATTAACAGTTTTAATGCGAGGCTTTATTAGAAGAATAGTGTGTGTGGACAATGTGTATGTGTGTGTAGGCCACATAAGGCTACAGGAAACTGACAGCAAAGCACGTCTGTCTGAAGCTGGTAATGTGGCTGTTTTAACTACCGGTGCTACTTGGCTTTTCCTGTATGTTGGCTAGAGATCAAGCAGCGAAATATTGTTAGATGTACATCAGAAAATCAACACCACAGGCTTCTAATGCTGCAATAAATTAAGCATGATGAGCTGAGCATTTGTCAGCATGGCCTGCTTTTAACTCTCTCCTTTCAAACCCTTATTGCAGATGGACGGTTAAGTATTAGCAAATAACACCAGGGAAGGCAGTCTGTAATACATGCATTGAAGGTGTCAGCATGGGAACAGCAACAGGAAAACCAAAATGCTTTGAGCCTGTGAGTCTATCCGGTTCATCACCCTGGGTTGTATGAAACAGCACAGAAGAAATGTGATCTAGATCTCGAGTTGAGGCAACTTCATCTCAACATAACAACAGGGCGTTTCAGAAACCAAAAGAGCGTGGACAAACTCAGATGACAGGTCGAATGGACCGACTAGTCATGAGATGATCACCTGCTGACAACCCAGCGTTCACGGTCTCAGTGGTTTCCTCAGGAAAATAGTCGGACAGGAAGCTGCTGGCCTTCTACCACTCCTCTGTGGAGTGTACTAACACACTGTCTGAGTGTGGTACGGGCTCCACAGCTGGTTTCAGGAAGGCTGCAGAGGTCATCAACACAGAGGTCATCAGCTGCCCTCTGCCCTCCTGGAGGCAGATCCAGTCCTGCTGCCTCAGGAAACCAGGGCTGTCACAGGACCCTCACCCAGCACCCACCTGTTTGACCTGCTGCCCTCTGGAGCGGCCTTTTGGAGTCAGTCAAGTTTGTATTTCTTATTGTATACTTTCTTCCATAGTGCACTGTTTGTCTTCGGGGAGCACCCACAGTTTTGTTGTACTTAACTGCTGGTGACAATAAAAGCCTATTCTATTCTATTCTATTATTTCCTGTTGTAGTAACAGAAGCTGGAGAACATGAACAAGCTGCGGTTGTAATGCTGAAGACAGACCTGGACAGTCTGACTAGACAGTCTTCTACATCCAGGATGACATACAACTCGACATTACTGCCTTTATATAGCACATTGTGAAAACATCGTCATGGATCAGTTCCAGAGGATGAAATGAGGTTAAAGCAGAAGACTAAAGGCTGCTGCAGTGTTGGATCATCAGATCAGAGGACCAAAGGTTTCTTACCGTCTGAGGAGGATCACAAACACCACCCATCTTGTCTTCCTGGAAAAGCTCCAGCAAAGTCCCCTTCAATCAGCTTTCTTACTGGAACTGACTAAGGCTTCAAAAGAGCCTCCTTCAGGACTTCAGTTCACAGCCACCTGCTCCTCCTCTGTTAATCTACTGGCGCTCAGAAACTTTGGTTTCTCTTCCAGCTGCAGGGAAGCTTTTTATTGATGACAGGATCAGAGTTCAGGTTTCACAGCTTTACACAGACAAACAGAGGTGTGGAGGTGGAGCTGACGGAGGGAGGAGGGGCGAGCAATGCTGTGACATCACACAGGTGTGAAACGGGAGGAGACGTGACAGAGACGGACGACAGAACAGACTCCAGATCAGCTCAGGTGTTAGAACAGAGGACGTTGACCTGGACACAAAGAGCCTGAGGCAGCTGAGACACACACACATTTCCAGCTCATACTCCACTTCAACTGTTGTCCTACCAATCACTCCCTTGTATAACATAGCACTGACAACACACTCAGCATCCATGACACTGTCAACATCAGTCTGAGATGCGTCTGGCAGTTCTAGTCTCATTTCTAGATGAAACTCCACATTCACCACATTTCAGGTCTTTGTGATTGTCAAGTCCAACAGGGTTTCCTGTGGACAGAAATCGAACTATTATTCCATGACAACAGGTCTGGATCTAAACTTCATCTGAGAGGCAGAAAACTCCCAAGAAGGTAGTGACTGTATTTGTGATCTCAAATCCCTCTAGAGCCATTAAAGCCTGGATCTGGCTAGAACCAGTGCTTCATGATACTCCACACTTTGTGATCATCTGTGTAGACATATTGCTTTGAGCCTCATGTCAAGCGTTTCCCTTCAGTCAGCTCTGATCAGCTGCTGCTGTTAAGCTGTCAAGTTCAGGTCTGAGCCTCTACAGGATCAAGTCCAGATCACCTCAGACCTCTTCTGAGGAAAGAGGAGGAGCTTCAGTTTCCTCCTTCCTCAGACCTGTTGGTCCAGTTCTTATCAACATGAATCAGCCTCAGGAGCTGTTCATTCATGCAGACTCTCTGTTCCCTCTCAGTGTGTTTGGTTAGATCAGATCAGATAAACTTTATTTATCCCACTTGTGGGAAATTTCCATGTTACAGCAGCAAGAGACAAGAGTCTCTGTAATAAACAGAAATGTGCAGTTTGTAATATAGGTAAATGGTGATAATCAGTGAGGTAGATGAAGAAGTATGTGCAAATAAAGTGAGCAGAAAGTGGAGTCCACAGTTCCAGGTTTATTGTGGGTCAGTCTGGTGTTGTACAGTCTGATGGCTGTTGGAATAAATGACCTGAGGTAGCGCTCCTTCTTGTTCTGTGGATGCAGCAGTCTGTTGCTGAAGGAGCTGCTCAGGTCTCCCACAGTCTCATGCAGGGGGTGGGAGGGGTTGTCCATGATGGATGTCAGCTTGGCCAACATCCTCCTCTCACCCACCTCCTCAATGGAGTCCAGAGTCCAGTCCAGGACAGAGCCAGCCCGTCTGACCAGCTCATTCAGTCTCTTCCTGTCTCTCTCTGAGGATCCACTGCTCCAGCAGACCACTGCATACAAGATGGCAGAGGCCACCACAGAGTCATAAAAGGTCCTCAGCAGTGACCTGCACTCTGAAGGACCTCAGTCTTCTCAGCAGGTGGAGACAACTCTGGCCCTTCTTGTACAGGGTGTTGGTGTTATGAGACCAGTCCAGTTTATTGTTGAGGTAAACACCCAGGTATTTGTACTCCTCCATGATCTCAATGTCCAAACCCTGGATGTTCACCGGTGCAGTGAGAAGTGACTTCCTGCTGAAGTCGATCACCACCTCCTTCGTCTTGCTGGGGTTGATGTGCAGGTTGTTCATTACACACCAGTCGACTCCCTCTGCTCCAGATCGTTCCCCTGAGACACACCCAACAATGGCTGTGTGGTCAGAGAACTTCTGGAGGTGGCAACTGTCTGTGTTGTGTCTGAAGTCTGATGTGTACAGGGTGAAGAGGAAGGGGGACAGTACTGTACCCTGCGGGGCCCCCATGCTGCAGACCACCACATCAGACACACAGTCTGTTGGTGAGGTAGTCGGTGGTCCAAGCAGCCATGTTACAGTCCACTCCAGCTCCTTCCAGCTTCCCCCTGAGCAGAGATGGTTGGATGGTGTTGAATCCACTGGAGAAGTTGAAGAAGGTGACCCTCACAGTGCTCGCAGTGTTCTCCAGGTGTGAAAGGCATCTGTGCAGCAGGTAGATGACAGCGTCTTCCACACCAATGCCAGGTCTGTAGGCAAACTGCAGGGGATCCATCACATCACTCACCAGGTGTTGGAGGTGGCTCAGGACGATCCTCTCCATTGTCTTCATCAGGTGGGAGGTTAGGACTACTGGCCTGAAGTGTTCTGGCTCACTGGGATGTGCAGTCTTTGGAACTGGGACCACGCAGGATGTTTTCCACAGGTTGAACACATCATTTCATCCTCAGCTCTGATTGGACAGGTATTTTCTCCTGTTGCTGTTTCAATGACTCACAAAGTGAATCATTTATCCACCGATGTGTTTTTCAGTTCTGGTTCCACTTCCAGGTTTGATCACAGTGAATATGAAGCTCTTTCCTTCAGTTTGAAGAGTTGTTACAGAGGTGGAGAGAACAGCTCAGCTTCAAACAGCTGTGCTTCTGTTTCAACATGGAGTCACTTCAGATAGTCCAGAATGCTGTGTCCAGAACTTTCACTAACTCAGCAAAGATTGACCACGAGTCCAGTTTCAGCCTCCCTTCATCAGCTCACATCAGATCAGACTTTAAGGTGTTTCTAATGACTGTCTGATCTTAAACCTTATATTCCATCCTGTGCTCTGAGCTGTCAGAGTGCAGGACTCCTGTCTGTCCCCAGAGTTAAGAAGAAGTCAGCAGGCCATAGGACCTTTTCCTATCAGGCCTCCTTCCTCTGGAACAACCTCCCTACAGACATTAGACTGTCTGACTCTGCTGAGGCCTTTAAATCCAAACCTCAAACTCATCTCTACACCTTCACTTTCAGTCAGCACCTTATTCTCATCAGGCTTCTACCTGTTACTGTTCTACCATCAGCAGGTCGGCTCAGTCTCAATGAACCAACTCAACTCAGGATTTAGTCAAATCCATGTTGTCCTGCTGATGAGATCACTGCAAACTGAAAACCACTGCATCACTCTGACTCTGTTTCCTCCCTCAACAACATCAGTCTCTCTCTCTCTCTCTCTCTCTCTCTCCATCGTTCTTTCTTGTAGGTTTTTCATCTCTCTCTCCTCTTCAGGTATTTCTGCCTCTGGAGCTGTAGAGTCTGATCTGTGATGACGTGCCTCCTGCTGCTCCTACGATCCTGCTCAGCACCTGAACATGTACCTCTTACCATCTTAGCTCTGGTTCTGCTCCAGGTTTCTGCCTCTTAGAGGAAGTTTTTTCTCTCCACTGTCGACCAGTGCTGCTCATGGTGGAACTGTTGGTTCTCTCTGTAAATAACAGACAGAGTTCAGTCTAGACCTGCTCTGTATGAACACTGTTCTGAGCTAACGTCTGTACAGATAAAAACTGAGCTTCATGTCTCATATTCAGCATCGTTTCAAAGTTACAGCTAAAACTCATGGTGACTGATCACATGTCTGTACAGGAAATAAAACATCATCATTCAGCCTCTTCTTTAAAGTGGAAACACAACAACAACACTGAGGACTTTTCTTTTTAACACACCACAAACACTTTTCCACATCACAGGAAGGGTTGATGTGGTTTTATTGTGGCGGGGCCGAGAGCATCCTCACCTTCAGATTAAAAGCGTGGTGTAAAAACTCCTCAGCACGGGACAGGAAACGTCTGGACAACACGGTTCAAACTGCATCAAAAGATCAGTGAGGTTGCTGGAACACCAGAGGACAGAGGACTCAATCAGGACTCTGAGACCTCACTGGGTTCAACAACATCAGTCTTCCATAAGTTCAGTTCACAGGTGGGCAGTGAGAAACAAACTATGTACAATACAATGCAATAAACTTCCACACATGTTTCATTTACAACAACACAAGCTGATGTGCCTCTTGGTGTTAATTTGGAACAACAACAACAGGACCTCTGACGAACAATGTTATCCTGAAATAACCACTGTTCTATAGGTGGTCTCTTATTTCTGTCTATTTTCTGTCTGTGCCAGGTTTCTACCACCACCAGAACCTTGGCCCGTCCATCCAGGCTCCCAGGAGTGAGATGAGGAAACATGAAGAATGGGTGGGATGGAGAATCAACATAGTGAAGATCCACAGAGCTGAGGGAGGGCTGATGATATTGTAGCTGCTTAGCTAGCACTAATACGTATTTAGTAGAATACTGTTTAACAGGAACTAGCAGAAAAACTCTCCACTTGCTCTTCAGCTTTTACTCGCTCATTACCGTGCTTTTATCGGACCTTCGCTGGCATTTAGCCTTTCCTTCACAGGAGCTATGGCCTATTTCCATCGGCGAGTCTCCGTCATCAAGCTAGTCTGTACTGAAACTACTCTCCCTCCTCTGATTTGGCGCTGGGTGGGCGCTAATGGACAGAACATGCTGTGTCATGTCCTGTCTGGTCCTTGGGCCCCAGTAATCCATAGCTCCAGACTCCTGGCCGAGTACCTGCAGCACAGGCCTGGCAGCACTGTAAACACTACAACAGCATGTTAGAGTCCGATCACACAGCTGATCCATGGCATCACAGTCAATACAGATCAATAGTAGGTCCTCAGACTGTGTGAGTCAGTGGAGTGAAGAAGAGAAGTTGACAAAGCGTCCTCTGTCTTCACATCCGCCTGATCACTCATCGCTTCACTTCCATTTTCTCTCTGATCCAAAGTCAGATCGGATCAATGATCAAAGACTGATCAACAGACCGATCAAGCAGTTGATCGGCCATCAGAGAGTTGGATCAGTGATGGGCTCTTCTGTTTCCTGATATGACTGTTTTAATACTTTGTTCGATTCTCTCTGTAGAGACAGAAGACAGTAGAGACGAGACAAACAACCAGAACAACGCTAGAGACAAACAACCAAGAGACAAACAGCGAGACAAACAACTGGGGACAAACGGCAGAGACAAACAGCTGAGACAAACAGCAGAGACAAACAGGAACCAAACAACCAAGACAAACAACTGAGACAAACAACCGAGACAAACAGCGCTAGAGACAAAGTGACAGAGACAAACAACCCAGAGACAAACAAACAGCAGAGACAAACAAACAACCAGAGACAAACAGCAGAGACAAACAAACAGCAAAAAGACAAACAACTGAGAACCAAACAACCAAGACAAACCTGTAGAGAACCGACAAACTACAGAGACAAACAACACAAGACAAACAGCAAAGAGATAAACACGACAGAGACAAACAACAGAGACAAACCAGCAAAGACAAACAACTAAAGACAAACAACCAAAGACAAACAACTGAGACAAGCAAACATTCTATTATACTTTAGACTGCTGTCTTCTTTCTCACTAAAGTACCACTCCCTGGCGTTACTTTACAGCTGTATCTTCCTGTGTCTGCTGACTTTGAGGTGTTTCGAGGTGGATGAGGTCTCCAGGTCTCCATAGTCTTCATTCATCTCTGTTGGTCTCTGTAAACCTGGTTCTGTTCTTCCAATTCGATTAGGCGTTCTCATACACATGGACCGTCCTGCTGTCTGTTGAGCCACTTCACTCTGGCGTCTTGGGGCAGGTCACCTGTGGTTCTGAAGACGCTGGACAGGCTCCACCACCTCCACCCTGTTGGACTGAGAGGACCTGCACATCATCAGCTGTACAGATGGCAGCTGGCGTTCATCTCACTTTGTGAGAGGACAAAGAGATGTAAGCTGGACGGAACCAGATCAGGCAAGAAGTGACATGGGGACAAAATCACAGCTAAAACCAGGTCTTCAAGCTGTTGGAGATGATCAGAGTCTTGATGGAGACACATCAGTGACGTGTGGACATGACTCAGGTGTGTGTGAGCGGCAGCTCAGCATCCTCTTCCTGTTCACTGGTCACCTTGATGTGTGTGTTGATGTAGTTGATGTTGGATGAGCTGTCCATACTGGGCAGACCAGTTCTCAAAGTGTCGTCAACACATCAGCTCACATGTCAAGCTGGGCTGGGCGGATCAGCCTCTTCTGTTAACCACCTCATCCGCAGCTGAGCTCACGGATAACAGGCATCAGATGGACTTTTCGTCTCCATTTACTGTATCTATAGTCAAGTCCAAGTCAGTCAGAATTTTGTTTATATAGCGTGATTCACAACAGAGTTATCTCTGATAGCATGGCACTTTCAGTGAGTCTAGACGTACTCTCATCTTATAAAGTTCGAGAAAAACCCAGCAGATCCCCAGGCAAGCACTAGGCATTTAGCAGGAAAAACTTCCTTTTAAAATGAAACCTCGAGCAGACGGACTAAGGTGGGGGCCATCTGCCTCGACCCGGTTGAGATTTAGACAGAAAGAGGGGAGTGGGAATGGGGTAGAAAGACAACATTGCAGATACAGACTAAGTCAAAGTGTAAATAGTAGTAGTAATAATAATAATATGGTGTGTACAGCTAAAGGAATAATAACGACAATAGTACATTAATAGCACTAACACATCAACGTAACACCTGTTAAATGTTTTATTATTGTTGCATCATGGGTTGAAGCTGGATCACTTTAGGGCAACAGGGAGACTCTCAACTCTGGAGGCAGAACCCTGCAGTAAGAGACGTGAGAAAGCTGGGCACTAATGTAGCAGGAAGAAACACACAGTTAAAGTGATGCAGTGATATTAAGACAGTTAATAATAATCTCGTCGGCAGGACATCGCAGACATTTACTAACTATTAATCTTAACTAGTGCATTGAGACTGGCCCAACCTAGCCCAATCTGCTTTTTATTGCTTTGACCTTTAGCTTCCTTGTTTCTCCATCCAGAGATGCTTATCAAATCCCTACTGTAAGCGGGTGCAGGTGCCAAGTTCTTCTGTCACTGTCTGCAAGGGTGTTTTAGAGGTCAGACTTGAGGTCTCAGGTCTCAGCGGGTCTTTCTTCATCTCTATTCGGTCTATGTAAAACCAGTGTGTTCTTCCAGGTCGGTCTGGGCGTTTCTCATACACATGGACCTTCAATTGTAGCTTTGCTCCACCGCTTCCTCTGATGTTTCATCCAGGTGAACTGTTTGAAGGGCATGGACAGACTCCACCTCAGATCACCTCCACCTGTGGACTGAGAGGACAAAGCACATGTTTCAGACAGCAGCAGCCTCAGCACATTGTTGTTGGTTTTCTGTCTTAAAGTGAGTCAGTGTGGTGAAATCCTCTCATACAGGAAGATGGCCAGATTGCATTCCTTGGTGCTGATGAAGTGGGACTGCCTCCACCTCAATAGGGGTCTGTGCTTGGGACCGCTGTCAGTCAAGTAAAAGTCTATTAGACATCCCCAGAGGTCTGAGTTGAGCACTGGACTTGTTTGGGGGTTTCTTGAAGGCTTCACCTCTCATCAAGGCTGGTGGTTCTGGGGTCCTCCAGCCCACCCTGACATCATGTAGTCGTGAGGGTCCATGTCTCAAAAGTGTGAATGTGGGTTCGTCTCTGGGTGAGGATCTCAGGACTGCGTTGTAGTGGCTGAAAGTTTGATGTGACCACCCTCTGTTTAAAGGCAGACGTTCAGATGGACATAGGCGTCTTTTACTCCTCAGACCATCTGTCTCTCTATCCAAAATGTGGACCTCGTTGTCCTCAAATGGAGTGTCACTTCTGTAAGGTGTGTAGATGAACTGCTAAGTCTTGTCCTGATAGGCTGGCTCTCCTGTGTGTGTGCCGTAGGCACCCAGTTTCCACAGAGAAAGCCTTTTGGATGAAAGGTACAAGCGTCATTTAAAAAACCTTAAGCGTCCAGCTGCCTTCAGCTTCTTCAGACTACCATGACCTGGACCACTGAGAGCCTACTGAACTATCAGACATGCACAAAAGCCTCCATCAGTTCTGAGCTGCTTTCATCTGATTCTTGCTTTCTTGTCATCGTGTTACTTTTGTTTTTTCTATAAGTCTGATTTTGGAGCGCTGGTTTTCTAGGCTGACTGCAGCTTTGATTGTTTCACTTTTACCTTCAACCACTGATGCTGTGAATGGAAACTAACTCCAGTGGACACACATGTTACAGCAGCTCATTAGCTCTGACCTGAATCTACAGCACTGACCTTTGACCTCTGACCTGTATCTACAGCACTGACCTCTGACCTGTATCTACAGCACTGACCTTTGACCCGGAGCTTCACCTCTTTCTTCATGGGAAAGTGTTTGTCCATTAAGACGGTGCAGGTGTATCTTCCTATGTCACTGTCTGTGGGGTGTTTCAGGGTCAGACTGAAGTCTCCAGTTCTCAGCAGGTCTTCATTCATCTCTGTTCGGTCTCTGTAAAACTCGTGTTGTTGGTCTCTCTGCTCACAGCCGTTGTGATTCACGTGGATCGTTGTGGTCTTGGACTGACAGAACTTCCAGACGACTGTGACGTCCTCAGGAAGGTGAACTCTGCTTTGACACGGCAGCTGGACAGACTCCACCCCCCTCCACCTTCACCTCCACCTGTTGGACTGAGAGGACAACAGACCGTCACACTGCACCAGAGGTAGTAATCTGACCTCTGACCTATCTCTGCAGTACCTGACCTCTGACCTGCAGCTGAACTACTTTCTGTATCAGGATGTGTTTGTGTCTGCGGACGGAGTAGACGTAGGTCCCTCTGTCCAGATAACTGGGGTCAGTCAGGGTCAGACTGAGGTCTCCAGTTCTCAGAGGGTTTTTCTTCATCTGCGTTCGGTTCTGGTAAAATTCATCCTGTTTGTCTGGACGGTCGCGTCCATCCTGATGAACATGGATCGTCATGGGTTTAGGTTCACACCACCTCCACTCCACTGTGGCGTCCCTCGGCAGACACGCGATGGTTGTGTAAGGAAGCAGGACAGACTCCGCCCTCCTCCCTCCACCCACCCTTAGGACTGGGAAAACAAAGGCTCGGTGAACAGACAGCAAGTAAACTCATGGCAGCAGGACGGAACTGTTTAACACGGCACAGACTGAAACCTGCTGGGGCACAGTCTGTACAGAGACACAGAAAGCTTACCTCCTGGTAGGCATGAGCCAAGTACACAGCCAGACCAACAGCGACAGCCAGACCCCAGAAGAACCAGGAGGCAATAAAAAACTGATTTAGGGCATTATACAGTTTCTGTGGCAAACACACACATCAACAACAGCATCTTTAGAAGAAGTGACCTTGTGGTCGGCTGCAGCTGTGCGATCACTGTCATTATAGTTCATCTGCTGATTATTATGCTGCGTTATTCATTCTGACTGAGAGTGAATCCACTTCTGTTGGACTTCACGTTTCACTACCACTGACCTTTGACCTGCAGCTGAGCGTTTGTCTGGTCCTGGGTTCCTCTCCAACTGGTCGATGGGTGCGATTATGGTTTCCCTGTCAAGTGAGGGTTTCCTCAGAGTGAGCTGAGGTCTCAGTCCTCAAATCAGTCTTCACCAGTGTTACAATTCTGGCATGGTTTCCTGAATAGGATCTCCTCTCTGGTTTCTCTGGTGGGTTGAGCCCCAGAATGAAGCGGCTCCAAATCACTGTGGGACCCAGAGGAACAGAGGAGATCTGACAGGACAGCAGGACTGACTCCGCCCCCTCATACACCTCCACAGTGAAGGTATGCTGGGAAACTGAGGACACAGAGACACAAACATCAATCAGCTGAGTCCTAGTGTCCACAAGGAGAACTGCAGTCCGCAGCCTCCTCAGTCACAGACTTGTATAAAGGCGACTATTCAGCACTGATTTTCTGAACTTTGAGTCACTTTGTGGTGTGTTTCACTTCAAAACAATCGTCATGAGTCAAGTTTCTGATTTTCATGTTTCTGAAGGAAGAAACTCGACAGGAAGTAAAGACTCCTGAGATTTTACTGTGAAAATGTGTAACTGTAGTTTTGTTGTATTTTATTTGTAGTGAATCTTCACAGTTTGACTCTTCAGCTTCAGTTAAAACAGCAGGAGATAATCTGAAGAGTCACACAGCTCAGAGTGAGACTCAGGGCCCACATTGCTATGGGCAATGTGAGCGACCGCCCAGGGCGCAATCTATGTGAGGGCGCACAAGGGATAGACTGATGCCAGGCCACACAACACAAACTGCTTCCAAATAAATTGTATTTCATAATTAACATAGACCCATATGCCTACACATAATTGATTGGGTTACGTGAAAAATGTAAAAAAAAAATAAAAAAATCATCTACGTAAGTTTGTTTACGTCACGTGACTCCGGTTGATGGGTGAACGCACGGTGTTGGCAAACACAACAGATTTCGTATGATGATATAATTGATGGTTTTGCATCAAAGAAGGCGAGAAAAGTCAAGTTTTAGATTGCACTTCACACCTGTTGTTAATGTTAATGCCAGTTCTAAACAGGTGAAAAACCCAGGCTGAAAAATAGTTTACTGCAGGAATCTTTTTTTTATGCTCCATAGAGTTCTTCAGGGATTTCTCAAGCATGTGCAATTTATATAGTGTATTTTATTTATTGATCTTGTTTTTTCTTTGTTCTAGTTACGTTTTTGTTTTTAAGATTATATGTAATAAAATAATACAAATAATATAATTGTTGTGTTGGTGGGGGGTGTTCCCCAGGGCGCAAATCTAGCCAGGACCGCCTCTGGTGAGACTGGAACTGTCTGAGGCTGGAAACTGAGTTTTTACTTTAACATCTGAGTCAGTGCTTCACATACACAACCAGATTTAAACAGAGGAGGGAGTGATGAGGACGAGGACCAGCTGCAGAGAGCGGATACAGGTTAACTGACCCTGAGGAAACTGTTCTTACCGTGCAGGAGGATCACAAACACCACCAACATCTTCATCTTCCTGGAAAAAACTCCAACAAAGTCCCCTTCAATCAGCTTCTTACTGAACTGACTAAGGCTTCAAAAACACCGTTTTCACCATTTCTGACTTCTCCTCCTCTTCAGAGGAAACTTTAGTTTCTCTTTCATTAGTTTCCGGTGACGCAGCTGTTTGACTGTAGAGTGATTGGCTGAGCAGCTTCACTCATCTTCATCCTACATTTTATAAAATGGCGGCTCTGAGCTCTCCGCTTCGGTGAGTGTACGGTACTAAAGTATCGTGTACCCACGCGGAGCTGCGGGACATTGGATTCGCTTGTCGGACCGACATTACACGGGACTTCCAGCGGTCTCACCACGTACCAGGGCACCCAGCGCGACCACCGGGCTCTCCGTGGTGTGTTGTCGGGTCGAGGAGGCGCCGCAGGCGGCGTAGGGAGCGGAGAGAGAAGCGGGGATGCAGAGCGGGCCTGCTAGCCGGGCTACGGAGGAAGCCTCACAGACCTGCACTGCCGGATCTGCCGTCCACAAAACGGAGGGACTGGAGCTGCTGATGGCGGGGAATAAACAGGGGGCTGGTGCGGGACGAGAACCACAGAAACGTGTGTTACGATGTTTACATCCCACCGAGGCTAACGTTAGCACAGCACTCTCCCGGCTCTGTGACACCATCAGCAGCAGCAGGGTCGTCCTGAGGGCAAACACACCAGACCAGGTCTGCTCAGACCTGCAGCAGGCATTCAGAACAACACCTCAAACCACCATCAGCTGTCAGACAGACTGCTTCAGGAACAGGTTTTACTCGTGGGTCATCAGACTCCTGAACTCAGTCAAATAGTGCGATAAGAGTGTGTGTCAGTGTCTTTCTGTCTTGAGAATGTCAGATTTTTTATCTGTTTTCTTAATACTCCTTTTCTATTTATTATCTATCTCTTACCCTTTTAGTGTTTTTAAGCACGAGTGGGAGTTGCTCCACCAATCTCGCTGTATATAGTGTGAACAATGACAATAAAGACTATTTGATTTGAAAGTGCCTGCTAATAGTCTCAGGAGGAGGGACTAACACTGAGCAGAGACAGGACTGATGGAGACTATTTTCACCAGTGAATTATTGACCTTTAACCACCTGAACTCTTTATTTACCCTGTATGAGCATCAGACACAGATAACTGCTCTTTCTCAGCCTTTATCAGACCTCATGGAATACACTTCAGCTGGAACAGCTCTGTCCTTTCAGAGGAAATAAGATTCTCTCTGCTACTTTTATTATTGCTCAATAAAATCCACTAAAGACAAGTTCACTCGCTCACTTCTCTTAAGGAAACCCAAGAATTCCCAGCATATTTTCTCTCAGTGAGGAACAGAAGTCAGAGCTTTGTTGAAACCTGCTAAGAAATGATGTTGAGGTGTTGGAGTTGGACAGGTGTTGAAGGACTGGAACAAAGTGAATGTGGTCCTCTGCAGTGTGAGCAGTTGGAAACTACTAAAGCTCAACTAAACATCTGTCTGAACCAAACATTTCCTTCCACATCTGATGCTGCTGGCAGCAACAAGACCACAGCAAAGGATCATTGTTCCTGTTGGTAACAGAAGCGGGAGGAATGAACAAGCTGCAGGGATTTAATGCTGAAGAACAGACCTGAGGACAGTCTGACTGAACAGTCTTCAGAGGAAATCTGTGTCCAGTTGAACCTGTAGAGGAACATGTTCAATCTGTAATAACTGAAGCACAGAAACAAAGCTGAACTAAATAAAGATCTGTCTGCAGCTTCTTTATTTAGTTCAGCTGAGAGAGTCGTGTCCTGAAAACTGAGACACTCACTGGGTTCAACAACATCAGTCTTTACTTTCCAAAAGGTTCAGTTCACAGGTGGGCAGTCAGAAGATCAGGTAAACACATGTGAGGAGGAGCAGGTAGATAACCTATCACACACCAAAAACCTTAACCTGGGACTGAGAGCTGGGTCTGACACAGTCATTAAACTCCTCACCAGGAGCTGAAATCTCCACCATCAGACTCCAGAGAAAAAGACTCCTCTCACCTTCTCTCCTTCTCTTTGACTTCATCTCTTCTTTTAAAAGACTGAGGAGGATTTAAACTGTCCACTGTAAAATACATCTTGTTGTTTCAGAGTCAAAGTCAAAACACAGTTTGTTCCTCTAACACCAATAAATCTGATGGTGATTAAATATCACCTGTTGTGTAAACCTTTGTCTTTGATTTGAATTCAAAGTCTTCATTTATTGACCTGCTGTGGTTGTTGTTTGAACTTCAGCATCATTTCAACAGAACTAATGTGGTCTGTTGTGTAAAGTTTGTCTTGGTTCAGACTGCATGCAGCAGCAGGTTTGGAGCTCTGTATGTCTGTACTGTAGATACTAAAGCTCCTGTTGACTGAAGCTTCCATGTTTCCTGACAATCAACATGTTTCATCTGAATCTTTTCTTCATCCTGTTGATCTGAACCTCTTCAACCACAGACACTTTGAAACTCCAGTGGAGATCCAACGTTTCCAGCCACGATCATAGCGTCCTCCTGTCTTCATCCATCGTCACAGACTGATCAACAGACCGATCAAACTGATTGATCAGCCATCAGAGGAGTTGGATCAGTGGAGCTGCTTCTGTTCCTGATGTCGACTGTTTCATCTTTGACCTGAGTTCTCTGTAGAGGAGACATGACAGGAGACAGAGACAAACAACCAGAGACAAACAACCAGAGACAGACAACTAGAGACAAACAACTAGAGACAAACAACCAGAGACAAACAACCAGAGACAAACAACTAGAGACAAACAACTAGAGACAGACAACTAGAGACAGACAACTAGAGACAAACAACCAGAGACAAACAACTAGAGACAAACAACTAGAGACAAACAACTAGAGACAAACAGAGACAAACAACGAGACAAACAACTAGAGACAAACAAACTAGAGACAAACAACTAGAGACAAACAACTAGAGACAAACAACTAGAGACAAACAACTAGAGACAAACAACTAGACAAACAACCAGAGACAGACAACTAGAGACAAACCAGAGACAAACAACTAGAGACAAACAACCAGAGACAAACAACCAGAGACAGACAACTAGAGACAAACAACCAGAGACAAACAACTAGAAACAAACAACCAGAGACAAACAACTAGAGACAAACAACTAGAAACAAACAACCAGAGACAAACAACTACAGACAAAACAACTAGAAACAAACAACCAGAGACAAACAACCAGAGACAAAACAACTAGAAACAAACAACCAGAGACAAACCACGAGGAAACAAACAACCACGAAACAAACCACGAGAAACAAACAACCAGAGACAAACAACTAGAAACAAACAACCAGAGACAAACAACCAGAGACAAACAACTAGAGACAGACAACTAGAGACAAACAACCAGAGACAAACAACCAGAGACAAACAACTAGAAACAAACAACCAGAGACAAACAACTAGAGACAAACAACTAGAAACAAACAACTAGAGACAAACAACTAGAAACAAACAACCAGAGACAAACAACCAGAGACAAACAACTAGAAACAAACAACCAGAGACAAAACAACCAGAGACAAACAACTAGAAACAAACAACCAGAGACAAACAACTAGAAACAAACAACCAGAGACAAACAACCAGAGACAAACAACTAGAAACAAACAACCAGAGACAAACAACCAGAGACAAACAACCAGAGACAAACAACTAGAGACAAACAAACTAGAGACAAACAACTAGAGACAAACAACTAGAGACAAACAACCAGAGACAGACAACCTGAGACAAACAACCAGAGACAAACAACTAGAGACAAACAACCAGAGACAAACAGAGACAAACAACTAGAGACAAACTAGAGACAAACAACTAGAAACAAACAAATCAGAGACAAACAACTAGAGACAAACAACTAGACACAAACAACCAGAGACAAACAAACTAGAGACAAACAACTAGAACAAACAACCAGAGATAAACAACTAGAGACAAACAACCAGAGACAGACACAACTAGAGACAAACAACCAGAGACAAAACAACCAGAGACAAAACAACTAGAAACAAACAACCAGAGAAAAACAACTAGAGACAAACAACTAGAAACAAACAAACCAGAGACAAACAACCAGAGACAAACAACTAGAAACAAACAACTAGACAAACAACTAGAGACAAACAACTAGAAACAAACAACTAGAAACAAACAACAGAGAGACAACAACCAGAGACAAACAACTAGAAACAAACAACCAGAGACAAAACAACTAGAGACAAACAACCAGAGACAAACAACCAGAGACAGACAACTAGAGACAAACAACCAGAGACAAACAACCAGAGACAGACAACCAGAGACAAACAACCAGAGACAGACAACTAGAGACAAACAACCAGAGACAAACAACCAGACAAACAACTAGAAACAAACAACCAGAGACAAACAACTAGAGACAAACAACTAGAAACAAACAACAGAGACAAACAACTAGAGACAAACAACTAGAAACAAACAACCAGAGACAAACAACCAGAGACAAACAACTAGAAACAAACAACCAGAGACAAAACAACTAGAGACAAACAACTAGAAACAAACAACTAGAAACAAACAACTAGAGACAAACAACCAGAGACAAACAACTAGAAACAAACAACCAGAGACAAACAACTAGAGACAAACAACCAGAGACAAACAAACTAGAGACAGACAACTAGAGAAGCTAACCGAGACAAACAACCAGAGACAGACAAACTGAGACAAACAACCAGAGACAGACAACTAGAGACAAACAACCAGAGACAAACAACCAGAGACAAAACAACTAGAAACAAACAACCAGAGACAAACAACTAGAGACAAAAAACAACTAGAAACAAACAACCAGAGACAAACAACTAGAGACAAACAACTAGAAACAAACAACTAGAGACAAACAACCAGAGACAAACAACTAGAAACAAACAACTAGACAAACAACCAGAACACAAACAACTAGAGACAAACAACTAGAGACAAACAACTAGACACAAACAACTAGAGACAAACAACCAGAGACAAACAACCAGAGACAAAGAGAGACAAACAACTAGAGACAAACAACAAGAGACAAACAACTAGACAAAACAACCACGAGACAAACAACCGGGAAACAAAACGACAAGAAACAAACAACCGAGAAACAAACTAACAAGAAACAAACAACCAGAAACAAACAAACCATTCTGACCTTTCACTTTGAGCTGCACAGTTTTCGCTCTCCAAATCTTCCTGCTATAGACCATACATCTGAATTCTCCTGTGTCTGCGGACTTGGGGTGTTTCTAGGGCTGTGTGACTGGAGGTTCCACCAGCAGGTTCATTCATCTCTGTTCAACTTCAAACTTGGTCTCTGTCTTCAGGTTGGTCAGAGCCGTTCTTGTACACATGGACCGTCCTGTCATTGTCTCTGTTCCACCACTTCACTCTGACGTCTTGAGGCAGGTCACCTGTGGTTCTGAAGGGCAGCTGGACAGACTCCACCTCCTCCACCTCCACCTGTTGGACTGAGAGGACAACAAAGCACATCATCAGCTGTACAGACAGCAGCAGCAGTTTGTGAAGAGGAGACACAGCAGAAAGGTGAAGACTGACAGTAAGAAAGCAGTGAACAGACTGTTGAAGCTGCTGTTAGTGTCACATGACTTTATTCAGTCGGCTGTAGAGGAGATTTGACTTGATGACTGAGAGAAATGAAGCAGAGAAACCCAGTCTGAGTGTTTTCTGTCACACTCACACACTTCCTCACACATCTGACTGTCTGCATTTCAACTATGATGGAGGCTCATTTACTGTTGGAGCCACTGATGCTGCTTCATCAACTCATTGACTTTGGACACATCAGTGACATGTTTGGACTGACTGACAGCCTGCAGCTTTCTGCTGCTCATCATGGTCTTCATCAGCAGCTGGACTCTGTCTGTTGTCATGGAGACGCTTCAGGTGTCATCACGTGACCTCAGCCTTCACGTGGACTCAGGTGTGTGTGAGCGGCAGCTCAGCATCCTCTTCCTGTTCACTGGTCACCTTGATGTGTGTGTTGATGTAGTTGATGTGTTGGATGAAGCTGCCCACTGGAGCAGTGCAGCTGCCCAAAGTGTCGCCCAACACATTCTAGCTCCACATGTCAGCTGAGCTGCTGTTGAACTCAGCTCTCTTCCTGTTGTTAACCACCTACCATGGATTGGGAGCTCACAGGATCACACCTGAGCTGCTCCCCCCAGACAACTCAGCTAACCCACTCTCAGCTGATGAACACCTCTGACCTCTGACCCTGACCTGTATCTCCACAGTAATTGACCTTGATTCCAGCAGCACCTCTTCATCAGGATGTTTCTCCTGCCGTAGACGCAGGCGTAGGTGCAGCTATGTGGGTATTTCAGGTCAGGACTGAGGTCCCAGTTCAGCAGGTTCTTCATCTCTGTTCGGTCCTTGCAAACCTGGTGCTGTTCTTCAGGCTGGTCGTCGCCTTGCACATGGACCTTCCTGTTAGAATTGTCATTCACTCCACTTGACGCTCTTTTAAACAGGTGAATCCATGGTTCTGCAGCTGACAGATTCCACCTCTGAACCACCCACCCTTGTAGACTGAGAGGAGAAGAAGGAGCTAGGAAACAAAGCAGAATAACCAAAATGAGTCAATCAGTCAGAAGTGGACTCATCAGGAGAAACATATCAGTCACTGATCAGTCTCTGTTTGTTCCTGAGCCACAAGAGGAAACATCTTCACCATCAGCATTATGGGTAATGTAGTAGTAGAGACATACCTGACATGAAACACTGTCGAAAATGGACCAAAAGACCCACAGCAACAAGAACCACAACCAGGAGACCCAGGAGACCTTTGGCCCAGGATGGAAATCGTTCTGTGGACGACAGGAACATAAACAACAACATGACCTCTGACCTGTATCTACAGCACTGACCTCTGACCTGTATCTACAGCACTGACCTCTGACTGGTTTCTGGTTCAGCACCACCTTTTCTCTCAGGATGTATCCGGATGTGTAGACAGTGCAGATGTAGGTTCCTGTGTCTCTGTTTCTGAGGTGTTTCAGGGTCAGACTGAGGTCTCCAATTCTCAGCAGGTCTTCATTCATCTCTGTTCGGCCACAGTAAAACTCATCCTGTCTTTTAAGGTGGTTACTGCCGTTCTGATACAAGAAGACCGTCATCAGTTCTGGCTCAGAGCGGCTCCACTCCACTGTGGTGTCTGCAGGCAGATCGGCTGCTTTTTTGCAGGGCAGAATGACAGACTCTGCCCCTTCCTCCACCTCCACCTCCACCTGGGAGTCTTAGAGGACAAACCACAACATTAACTACAGCAGCAGCAGCAGTGATACTGACACACTGTTGTTCCTCAATTTGAGGCAGCTGAAAAAAAGTTCAACAAGTCGTTAAATCACATGTACTGAGTTGAATCAGTGTCTTCCTGATAAACACATCGAATCATTGATGGAGCGACGCTGCTCCAATTTAAAATATGTGAAAACCGTGCACCGTCCATTTCTCTACAAGGCTCTGAGGTCATCACTGACCTCTGACCTGTTATTTATGTGAAGTATCAGGGTTTGTTTCTGACCTTTGACCTGCAGCTGTACGTCTGTTACTCTCCGCTCGTCTCTGCCATCACTGATGGTGCAGGTGTAGTCTCCGATGTCAGAGAGTTGGGGTTTTCTCAGAGTGAGGCTGAAGTCTCCAGTGTCTAAAGCATCAGGCGTCATTGATGTGC